>JAGDYQ010000027.1:8665907-8890544 GCA_021962125.1 Bulinus truncatus | reverse complement strand
TACGATATAAATATAGAGAGGCACATTCGTTCATACACTGCATCATACGATATAAATATAGAGAGGCACATACTTTCATACACTGCATCATACGATACAAATATAGATAGGCACATACGTTCATACACTGCATCATACGATATAAATATAGAGAGGCACATACTTTCATACACTGCATCATACGATATAAATATAGATAGGCACATAGTTCATACATAGAAGGCTGCCCCTATTCCTCTGTACTCAGAAACAGCCATTGTTTGCCGACAGTTTTTTTTAGAGCATTTTCGAAAAAAAAAATGCTCTATTGTCCCCGTTTTGTCTGTCCGTCCATCTGTCCGTCATCACCCTAGATCTCAACAACCATAAGTCCTAGACCCATGATATATATATCATTTTGTAGGTCTTGGCCTGCCATGTGTACATCAAAAGTCCATTTCGCGATCTGACCTCCGAGGGACGAAAAAGGGGGCGTTTTAAGTACCATTTTTGCTTATATTTTAAATATAAATAATAAAAGCTAATCAAAGGCGCGTAATCATTATTTATTTTTGTAACAGTTATTCAACATGATTACTTCCCTCTCTATTTATCGTAACCGTAGCCACTGCTTACATGAAAATGCTCGAAAATGTCCTTTGTCCGAAACGGAAAAGACTTAAATTGCTTGTTTTGTTTTTGAATACAGCATGACACACGGAGAGAGGAGAGGGAAGGTGGCCGTCAGCCTGAGTCAAACATGGCGGAATGTGGTTGGCAGGTCACCTGGTTTGAATTTAGTGAGGCCAGATGCTAGCGATACAGTTTGGTAGTGCGGTAAATACGCCCCCCCCCCAACAACATAGGAGACGTCGGCGAAGATTCGACCCCATATAGTTCGTTGATCATACAGGACATGCACCCTACACACCCTGATGAGAGGCGTAAAACATAAGTTACTATCTGACATATTGTTGAGAGTTGAGAGGCGTAAAACATAAGTTACTATCTGTCATATTGTTGAGAGGCGTAAAACATAAGTTACTATCTGCCATATTGTTGAGAGGCGTAAAACATAAGTTACTATCTGTCATATTGTTGAGAGGCGTAAAACATAAGTTACTATCTGTCATATTGTTGAGAGGATTCCAGCGACCGCAACACAGTCAGCTGATGAATATTTGGTGGGGGAAATCATTAAACAATAGAACAAACAAGGTTTTTTTGGAAGAACAGTGTGTTTGAATAACAGGATAAATAAATTCGGCGGATACAGCGTTTAAGTTACAATGTAATAAGAAACTATAAAGCAGGGGTGGGCAAACTTGTTTTAACCGCGGGCCACATTAGGTTCTTAAATTGAACAGAAGGACCAGACTAAGTACATAAATAGGGCAGAATGGACAGATGGACAGATTGGACGGATGGACAGATTGGACGGATGGACAGATGGACAGATTGGACGGATGGACAGATTGGACGATTGGACAGATGGACAGAAGGGACAGATTGGACGGATGGACAGATGGACAGAAGGGACAGATTGGACGGATGGACAGATGGACAGAAGGGACAGATTGGACGGATGGACAGATGGACAGAAGGGACAGATTGGACGGATGGACAGATGGACAGAAGGGACAGATTGGACGGACGGACAGATGGACAGAAGGGACAGATTGGACGGATGGACAGATTGGACGGATGGACAGATTAGACGGATGGACAGATTGGACGGATGGAGTGTCTCTATCAACTAATATAAAATGAATGTACTTTTTACAGTAAAATGAGCGGGTTGGATCGTACAACTAAACGGGTCGTACTAGCTCGCGGGCCGAAGTTTGCCCACCTCTGGTATAGAGGTATGGGAGAAAAGCGTGAGTGTGTGTGTGGGGGGTGGACTCTAAAAAAAAGTGAGGAGCGTGTTATTATATACAGCGACACGTGTTATCGAAGTTTATTATGTGTTGGACAATTCCCTAGATGATTCACTCGTATTGCCCAACGGCTGTGACAGACCATTGTCCGCTATCAAGGCAGATCTCACGTGCACTGTTGTAATCATGGGCAAAACGTCAGTCGCCACTATTGCAAACCACTCAACAGTTATAAATAATAAAGTCCCGTGCTGTTAACGAAAAAAACCACAATCCCAGCTACACAGTGACAACACTGTAAGCCCACTGTAACGAGAACATACAGGCTGTGGGGTTTGTGTTTTGATGTCTGTCTCATCGTCACCTGTGTTTAGAAGTGTCTCAACCCAAGTCTACAAATGCGTGTCCCGTAGCGAGTTTGGACACCGTTGTGAATAATAGATCAAAAATTACAATTAACGATAAAACAAACTCCTGTACAATATTCTGTGGAGATATATTTCTACATGTTAATGCAAATAGTAGTCAATACTTGGAATACTATTCATGACTCATATCCACCACCCCCCACCCCACCCCCAATCCATTGGTCTTACCACTAAGATATTGACAGTGGTATGCATGGTGTATAGAACATCCAGATAGGGTTCAAACTAAACAGCCACAATAATGATACACGATGACACGATGTTTGCTTTACTGGTATTACAATGTCCGGAACAGATATGTGTGAGTCAACTGTACAGACCAGGTATAGATATGTGTGATGTGAGTCAACTGTACAGACCAGGTATAGGGAAACTTTTTGAGTCGCAGGTTTCAATGGGTTCGTAAATTTGACCAGCGGGCAATATGATAATACAAATCCAATGTTGACGTCATAATACAAAAGTCTAAATTGATTTGATACACTCTGCAACGAGTGGCGGCCCAGAATGAAATGTCCTGGGGGCCGGATTTGTCCCGCGGGCAAAAGTCTACCCATGGCTGGTGTAGACAAATTCGTGTGTTTAGAATGTATCGATAAGTAGAAACAAATTTAATGAAATTCTTTTTTTCTGTAATTTTACCCAATAAATATATATAAATATATTAAAGTAACTAATCACTTAACTTACAAGTCACAGTACAACCAACTTTGTATGAAGTCTCTTTTTTTATTTAATTTTTGTTATCATAGTCCAATATAAAGACAACATGAGTCACGTATTAACAATGTGAAGATATTCACAGATATTAAAATGTTGTGGATTTCATTGTGTCTGCACGTCTCTGTGCTACATTCATCGTATTGATGGTGGGAAAAAAAATATTCCCCAACAATACATATGTCTGGACTATATGATGTAAGCCGGTGTCTAGTCCAACGGTTCTCTAATCTCTATACAAGGCAATCATTCCCCAACAATACATATGTCTGAACTATGTGATGTAAGCCGGTGTCTAGTCCAATGGTTCTCTATACAAGGTCATCATTCCCCAACAATACATATATCTGGACTATATGATGTAAGACGGTGTCTAGTCCAACGGTTCTCTATACAAGGTCATCGTTCCCCAACAATACATATGTCTGAACTATGTGATGTAAGCCGGTGTCTAGTCCAATGGTTCTCTATACAAGGTCATCATTCCCCAACAATACATATATCTGGACTATATGATGTAAGACGGTGTCTAGTCCAACGGTTCTCTATACAAGGTCATCGTTCCCCAACAATACATATGTCTGGACTATGTGATGTAAGCCGGTGTCTAGTCCAACGGTTCTCTATACAAGGTCATCATTCCCCAACAATACATATGTCTGGACTATGTGATTTAAGCCGGTGTCTAGTCCAATGGTTCTCTATAGAAGGTCATCATTCCCCAACAATACATATGTCTGGACTATATGATGTAAGCCGGTGTCTAGTCCAACGGTTCTCTATACAAGGTCATCATTCCCCAACAATACATATATCTGGACTATGTGATGTAAGCCGGTGTCTACTACAACGGTTCTCTATACAAGGTCATCATTCCCCAACAATACATATGTCTGGACTATGTGATGTAAGCCGGTGTCTAGTCCAACGGTTCTCTATACAAGGTCATCATTCCCCAACAATACATATGTCTGGACTATATGATGTAAGCCGGTGTCTAGTCCAACGGTTCTCTATACAAGGTCATCATTCCCCAACAATAAATATGTCTGGACTATATGATGTAAGCCGGTGTCTAGTCCAACGGTTCTCTATACATGGTCCAACAAAATCATACAATGTTACAAAAGTACAAAGGTGGCCAAACGCGTGGATGTCTGTGTTTGTTATTTCTTCAATCACAAGAGTTACTATTGTACTCTTGATTTCAGAACAATAAAAAATCGTCAACTCTGACAAGTCAAATGTTACCAGGCAGGTAACACGTGACCTCAAGAGCAAGACTAGGACCAATCTAATCTTTAGTCACACCCCTACGTTATAAACTTTTTTTTTGTTCAAAAGACGTGTTTACTAACGAGGGGATATGTTGTTGTTTTTTTTTTCGGTTCAATGTGCAGCCTATACAAGCTTATGATTCTCTAAGTCATTTTATTTTGTTTATGTCACAAGGTCAGATTTAAACTACCGTAGCAGCAATGAACAATTATAAATTCAAGACATAATACACACACATATAAAAGCTGAACAGTTTGTTTATATTCTAAATACGTGGGGTGGGGGTAGAGAATTTAAAAAAAAACTAGTCGTATCATACGCCGCAAAGAAAGGGGGAAAGATACTGACACAATCTTTGATACTGACACAATCTTTGATACTGACACAATCTTTGATACGGACACAATTACAAAGCGAAGTATGTTTTCTGTAAAGCGAAATTTATTTTGAAACATTTTAAACATCTATTGCTGACGGGTGAAGACTTCCCGAGTGATCCATCTTGATCCACTTTAAACAACACGACTGCTGTGATCCAGCCCTCCCATCTCCCCACTATAGTTTTTATTTTCCGGTGTCGCGA
Organism: Bulinus truncatus; assembly: GCA_021962125.1. NCBI lineage: Eukaryota > Metazoa > Mollusca > Gastropoda > Planorbidae > Bulinus > Bulinus truncatus. Next base: position 8,885,676 of record JAGDYQ010000027.1, on the reverse strand, counting down.
GTTGTCGACGTATTCGGGAATTCCACAATCTAAAAATAGTCCTGCGTCTTGAAGTTGTGAAGATATATTAAATAATCACGACAAATAATTTATAAACAAAATGCGCACCAAACATACTCGCATTTAGTAATTTTGGAATTCCCCAGACTATTTTTATACTGGCGGTTGACGCGCGCTGGTTTTTTTTTTAACTCCGCGAAGATGTGACGTAGAACTCAGACTTTTTTTTTTAGCAAAGTACTCTTTCAACTCGTGCTGTGCCGTGTATTTGTAACGTGCAGACATGTGGCTTTTATTGCCATGAACATCCTATACACCGCACGGTGTGAAGGTCTGTCGAACGGTCGGTCGAACCACCGTCTATGTCAGACGATTATGTATGTATATATATATATATATATAGCAGACGAGAAAGATAGCCCATTGCTAGATGCCCTCTGTAAATAAGAATTGTATTTTTCAAAACTCAGCGGCAAGACCATGGGTGTGAAGCCTGCAGCTGTAGGAGAGGTTAATGGCGGTATAACCTGCAGCTGTAGGAGAGGTTAATGGCGGTATAACCTGCAGCTGTAGGAGAGGTTAATGGCGGTATAACCTGCAGCTGTAGGAGAGGTTAATAGCGGTATAACCTGCAGCTGTAGGAGAGGTTAATGGCGGTATAACCTGCAGCTGTAGGAGAGGTTAATGGCGGTATAACTTGCACCTGTAGGAGAGGTTAATGGCGGTATAACCTGCAGCTGTAGGAGAGGTTAATTGCGGTATAACCTGCAGCTGTAGGAGAGGTAATTGCGGTATAACCTGCAGCTGTAGGAGAGGTTAATTGCGGTATAACCTGCAACTGTAGGTTCTCAACCGGTGGTCGCGTTCCCCAGGGGTTAGGTTTAACAGGGGCACGCAGCGACATATAACGTTTGTTTAAAACAACCAATGAGTTTGAAGACGGTCGCCAGTTTACCGTGTGACTCATCACCAAACCACGTGACGAAATATCGCATTAGAAAGTAAAGCACATTCTATTGTGGAAATATGTGCATTTATTTATTCGCGAACTTACGTATTAGGGGTACCAGACGACATGCTTTCACACCCTGATGCCGTTATATTTTTGATTACTTTTATTTGCGAAAAATAAAAAAAGGCTGAGATCCGATCACGTAGGGGATGGTGGGGGTAAGGGGGGGGGGACAGCTGTCACAGAACAGATTTCCTAAAACGACCAAACAACATGTCCGATGTTTGTAGCCCAGCTCTGAGCTGCGAAACTTACCAATGAGGCTCTCATCAAGTCTGGGTTTATACGATGGATGCAACATTGACCCGAGTGACCAGAAAAGTGTTATCACATCACAGACACATCCGCCGACACTTGGCAGTCCAGAGGTCATCCAAAAGCAACAACAGCAACAACAACAACAACAGCAACAACTCTTTCCCCATACCCCGCGACTCAAAATTAAATTCCCTACAAGCGTTTCCTTAATCTAATACAAACAAAACCCGTCAAAAGCCCCAACTTGTGGCGGTACGTTTGCGGAGGGCCAGTCACACAAGAGGCTTCAGTCCGACTGGTCAGGCGGTGTGGGTGGAGTTCCGGTGGGGATTCCTCATCAATTCACTTACGGGGGTGGGGGTGGGGGAGGGGGGGAATATATACCAGACAGGTTTCTGTTCTTGAATACTATTGGTTAAATCTTATCAGGAGAAGTTTCCACTTAAAGACAACTCGTAATAATAATTTAAAAAAATGGTGACATGTAAGTATTCTTTTCAAGAAAACTTCTCGACTGGAAGAGCATGAATAAAACCTGATTAAAACAAACAGTTCAGTTGGGTATTTACAGTGAATAGAAACTAATTTTAAAAGTGGAAAAAGTAAAAAAAAAAAAGATGAGAACAGGGTCAGTGACGTCATCACACACTGGTGGAGATAAGAATACATTGTGAAATACAATATTGGGTTGTACTGATTGACAGGGACAGACTTCGCCCCAACCACACACACATTCACACACACACACATACACACATACACACAACCACACACACATACACACACACATAGACACATACACACAACCACACACACATACACACAACCACACACACATACACAAAACCACACACACATACACACACACATACATACACACAACCACACACACATACACACAACCACACATACATACACACAACCACACATACACACAACCACACACACATACACACAACCACACACACATACACACACACATACACACAACCACACATACATACACATACACACATACACACAACCACACACACATACACACAACCACACACACATACACACAACCACACACACATACACACACACATACATACACACACACATACACACACACATACATACACACACACATACACACAACCACACACATACACACAACCACACACACATACACACAACCACACACACATACACACACATACATACACACACATACACACAACCACACACACAACCACACAACCACACACACAAACACACACACATACATACACACACACATACACACAACCACACACACAAACACACACACACACACACAACCACACACATACACACAACCACACACACATACACACACACACAACCACACACACACAACCACACACATACACACAACCACACACACATACACACAACCACACACACATACACACACACATACACACACCCACACACACAAACACACACACAACCACACACACATACACACACATACATACACACACACATACACACAACCACACACACATACACACAACCACACACACAAACACACACACACATACATACACACACACATACACACAACCACACACACATACACACACATACCCACAACCACACACATACACACAACCACACACACATACACACACACACAACCACACACACACAACCACACACACATACACACAACCACACACACATACACACAACCACACACACAAACACACAACCACACACACATACACACACCCACACACACAAACACACACACAAACACACACACACACACAACCACACACACACACACAACCACACACACATACACACAACCACACACACATACACACAACCAAACACACATACAAACAACCACACACACATACACACAACCACACACATACACACACATACACACACACATACATACACAAACATACACACAACCACACACACATACACACAACCACACACACATACACACAACCACACACACATACACACACATACATACACACACATACACACAACCACACACATACACACAACCACACACACAAACACACACACATAAATACACACACACATACTGACTGATTTCAATAGGTTCTTTATGGTCAGAATTTGACATTTTGGACGATTCTGATATTTTGATGACTGGTGTCATTTTATGAACTAAAAAAAGTTAATCAATTGTAAATCCAACAAATACAACATTTATTAGACCTTTGGCATTTAATATTAAATAACTGATGATTTATATTCAAAACCATAAAAAAACGGTTAAACTGTTGATTTAACAAACCAAAATGTGCAGAATGGGAAGACGCTATTATTCATATTTTATTATTGGCGGGAAACAGTTCTAGTCTACCAGCCCAGGGGACGGCTGGTCGAGTGTTGTAGAGCGCTTGACTGTCGACCGGAGGGTCCCCGGTTCGAATCTTAGTACGAGACTTTCAGATCCTGGTGAAAGTCCCCCCCCCCCAAGACCACCTGACTTTAAGTTGTGGAAGTAAAGACGGCTGGGCGTTGTGCTAACGACACAATCCCTTCATATGCCGAGGTTATAGAAACAGACGAGTCCTTTGGGGCTTAAGGAAACTTTACTACTAGCCTGCTAAAGCAGACAAAAGTCATGGTGCAATAGACTAACAAAAAATTTAAAACGACAACTAAACTAAAACATATTACATTACGGGATATTTTGAGGCAGATCCTCTTGTTTAGCTGTGTCCATAGTTACGAAATGATAACATAATCCTCCAAAACACAAAACCCTAATACATTAAATGTTAACATCTATCTATCTATCTATCTATCTATCTATCTATCTATCTATCTATCTATCTATCTATCTATCTATCTATCTATCTATCTATCTATCTATCTATCTATCTATCTATCTATCTATCTATCTATCTATCTATCTATCTATCTATCTATCTATCTATCTATCTATCTATCTATCTATCTATCTATCTATCTATCTATCTATCTATCTATCTATCTATCTATCTATCTATCTATCTATCTATCTATCTATCTATCTATCTATCTATCTATCTATCTATCTATCTATCTATCTATCTATCTATCTATCTATCTATCTATCTATCTATCTATCTATCTATCTATCTATCTATCTATCTATCTATCTATCTATCTATCTATCTATCTATCTATCTATCTATCTATCTATCTATCTATCTATCTATTCTATCTATCTATCTATCTATCTATCTAATCTATCTATCTATCTATCTATCTATCTATCTATCTATCTATCTATCTATCTATCTATCTATCTATCTATCTAATCTATCTATCTATCTATCTATATATATATATATATATATATATATATATATATATATATATATATATATCTAGCTATCTATCTGTATCAATCTAAATCTGGTTAATACTTTCACTAATAACTAAACTTAGTTAATTCAAAGCCTATACAACAGGCATACATTCACGAGATAGAACACTGTAAAAACTTTTGAAGAAATGCAGTCTTCGAAGACAGAGAATATAAAGTGTAAAACACAATAATATACAACCAATTTTTTGAATATATATTTTCCGTAACTCCCAAACCTGATCTCTCTATCTCTCTCTCTCTCTCTCTCCCTCTCTCTCTCTCTCTCTCTCTCTATATATATATATATATATATATATATTGTAGACACTGTGTCACCTATGGAGTTAACGGACATCGGGTAGTCACCAACAACAAAAGTTACGTTTGCGTGTGTCTGAACATTGAGGACACAAAGAGAAATTGTCGCTTCCATTTAGACTTGTGACGTAACTGTTCAAGTCACGTGGGAGAAAATGTCCATACACAGAGGACAGGGCTCTGGACAAGACGTCACGCAGGCCTCGGACAGTGAGTGAAAAGTAAAAGATGAATTTCGTAGCAGCAGTTGAAAGATGGCAGCTAGAGGAAGACACATATAGAAATGTAATAGTGGACCGATATATGAGAGACGGAAACAGAGATAGGCACATGTAGATATCAGACAGACCGACAGACAAACAGACAGACATTAGATAGATCTGTAAGTTTAGCGCTCCAATCAAACCAAGAGAAGTACTCAAACATATTCCGTACGTCGACCTATTTTTTTTCTTTAAATTTAGAATAACGAAAGAAAACTTGTATTATTCTTTTAAATATGACACGTAAACACATTGTTAGTAAACAATACATTAACCTAACAATAAAATGTAAACATAACGAAAGTACAAGATATATTACAGTCTTACTTACTTTAAGTTATTGATAAATTTTGTATTAAAGTAACATTTACATAAAAAAGAAAGGGGGGGGGGGCGAAGCAGCTGACACTCGGGGGTAAAAATAAAAATGTTTCTTCAGGATCTTCACGTTGTTGAATGTCGACAATAAATAACATGGGCCCTGGGGGTGGGGGGTGAAGGGGTGAACGGCTTGATCTCCAGGTTAGATCGAGTAGTTGTAGGGGCTAACCTGAACATGTTGGCCAGATTTACAGCTGAGATAGAGAGCAGCCAAAATATATAACACACAGGTTTGATTTCACCAGACTCACTGGGTGGACATCGATAGAGAGATGATTTATGGGGCAGCAACAGTCACAATAAACTATTGCATCGGTACATTATGACTATATTGTATATCATGGAGATAGACATATTAGATATTACCCAGGCAGGCCAGCAAGCAGACAGACAGACGGATAGATAGATAGATAGATAGATAGATTAGATGGATTAGATAGATTAGATAGATAGATAGATAGATAGATAGATAGATAGATAGATAGATAGATAGATAGATAGATAGATAGATAGATAGATAGATAGATAGATAGATAGATAGATAGATAGATAGATAGATAGATAGATAGATAGATAGATAGATAGATAGATAGATAGATAGATAGATAGATAGATAGATAGATAGATAGATAGATAGATAGATAGATAGATAGATAGATAGATAGATAGATAGATAGATAGATAGATAGATAGATAGATAGATAGATAGATAGATAGATAGATAGATAGATAGATAGATAGATAGATAGATAGATAGATAGATAGATAGATAGATAGATAGATAGATAGATAGATAGATAGATAGATAGATAGATATACGGATAGACAAAACAAACAGACTGGCAGGCAGGCCAATCCTGTTTAATGTTGGTGTTTTTTTATTGTCATAATTAGAAATGAACAACCGAGTAAAGATGAAGAACCCTTGCAGACTTCAAAACCTCGAGGCGCTCATTGGGTGACATACCTGAAACAAGCGGTTAACAACCCTAGGGTTGCAGTGCAACTGAAAGGGGTGAGTCAAGTCCCTGTAAGGATGAGATGAAATCTCTTAGATCCTATAAACCACTAATGGTACGGTTTTCTGTAGTGGCCTTCTTTCATCCCCACCATAGCCGATAGTGCAATGGCCAGGGAGGCACCACGGGAGACAAAGTGGGGGACTTAAGATATGACCTGAAATGACCATTGGTCCTCACAGAAGATCGAGCCAGTGACCCTCAGGTCGACAGTCGACTCACTGTAAGGGGTAAACTGAATCATCTCTGGAGAGCAGTGTAGTTACACTCGGTGTTAAAACTGCCGCTTCCTGAAACAGGTCTTTATATTTTGTGAGGACCTGTGCTGGGTACAATAAAGTGGAACAAATGACTATGTGAGTCTGTGTGTCAGTCTGTGTGTGAGTCTGTGTGTCAGTCTGTATGTGAGTCTGTATGTGAGTCTGTATGTGAGGCTGTATGTGAGTCTGTGTGTCAGTCTGTATGTGAGTCTGTGTGTCAGTCTGTGTGTGAGTCCGTGTGTGAGTCTGTGTGTGAGGCTGTATGTGAGTCTGTGTGTGAGTCTGTATGTGAGGCTGTATGTGAGTCCGTGTGTGAGTCTGTGTGTGAGTCTGTATGTGAGTATGTATGTGAGTCTGTATGTGAGTCTGTGTGTGAGTCTGTGTGTGAGTGTGTGTGAGTCCGTGTGTGAATCTGTGTGTGAGTCTGTATGTGAGTCTGTATGTGAGTCTGTGTGTGAGTCTGTATGTGAGTCTGTATGTGAGTCTGTATGTGAGTCTGTATGTGAGTCTGTATGTGAGTCTGTGTGTGAGTCAGTATGTGAGTCTGTATGTGAGTCTGTATGTGAGTCTGTGTGTGAGTCTGTGTGTGAGTCTGTGTGTGAGTCCGTGTGTGAATCTGTGTGTGAGTCTGTGTGTGAATCTGTGTGTGAGTCTGTGTGTGAATCTGTGTGTGAGTCTGTGTGTGAGTCTGTGTGTGAGTCTGTGTGTGAGTCTGTGTGTGTTTCAGACAAAGACCCATGTTTTGCTAAAAGTAGGTTTCAAGAATTAGACAAAATAAATGGCTGTCTGTCAGCTCAATGGTTTGTTCCTGTCAGAGACTAACAAAACTATCACAACATTATCTATTGATTTCAACGGTTTGTTCCTGTCAGAGACTAACAAAACTATCACAACATTATCTATTGATTTCAACGGTTTGTTCCTGTCAGAGACTAACAAAACTATCACAACATTATCTATTGATTTCAACGGTTTGTTCCTGTCAGAGACTAACAAAACTATCACAACATTATCTATTGATTTCAACGGTTTTAAAATGTAATCCACATCGTTGAGTTGTTCACACCTCATCGTCTGCTGACACATTCCTTCATTCATGTTTTATAGTTTAGTCGTCTGTAGCATTTTATAGATTCAATTACAAACCACTCAAAAATACCTTTTCCCGTTTAATACATCACAACAAGACCAGATTGGCCGATGCTAGCCCCCCCCCCACCCCCACCCCCTTAGGATTTTGGGGTTTTGATGGTGAACATGGGTTCTTAGGGTTTTATTATTTTGAAAATCTTGAACTTGAATTGTTTCTGTGTAAATCTGACCTTTTGCTTTTGTTTCAACTTTTTTTTGCAGTAAATAGTCTTGAGTTCAAGGCTAACGAGGAAGATGTGAACACAGAATTCATTCATTTGTTATAAATTAAAAAAAAAAAAAACTAGAAGAAAAACAAAATTTGAATAGAAAAAAAAATATTAAAAACCCCCACAATGAGATATTCAGGAGAGGCAACAGGCTGGCTAGTGATATAAGACAAAAAATTCAACATAGAAATTAGGCGCTAAGATTTCAAAATTTCAAAAACACGTTCAGTTTATGATTCGAAATTCTGTCAACTTTTCGTTCGAATACAAACTTTTTCGATTATTATTAAGTGTTCGGATTTTGGGATGTTTTACTGTATTTTAATAATCTTGGTTTTGCGCCCCTTACGTCTTGGGTTTTTTAACAGCCGAATACTGGGTTTTGAAAAAAAAAACATTGGCAGTCATGTCTTCCCTTACATGGCAGACAATTACAACTAATTTAATTGACTATTGTAATCGATGAGCTGAGTTTATAATATAAGGTACTCAATACAAGTGCAATTTGTAATGACTGAATAAATCAACGTATTTTGTACAAGAGCACTTTGTAATGACTGAATAAATCAAAGTATTGTTTACAACAGCACTGCTAAGGTTTACTCAGTTTCACAATTATAATGTCGTTCAATCCACTTAGTTGATTTAAACGAGGTTTCTTGGACGTGAGATTTATATGAGATCGTCTTTCACTGTCTCTACCAGTTTAGTGAATCAGTCTGTAAAATATCGTCTTTCACTGTCTCTACCAGTTTAGTGAATCACTCAGTCTGTAAAATATCGTCTTTCTTTCTCGTGTGTTGGGGGCAGATGTAATCAATCACATTCAGATTTATGTGAATGTATTCTCTGGGTCTAAGTACAAACCTTTCAATGCACCCTGTGGACAGCCACACCCCCTTGAACCCATACTTATTTGGCTGTCATAACCCAGTCAATAAAAGATGGCTGATACAGAGACGTGAACGATATCATGGGTGTACCGGGACGATGTGTCCATCACTTCACCATGAATACATATTGAAGGGAGGGGGAGGGGGGTTGAAAGTGGACAGGTCGGTGGACAGGCAAGTGAACTTCATCACGCTGCACACATACATAGACGAAATACATTGCATCACGTTGTGTCAACTTGTGTTGCACCAACTGCTAGACAATATATATATATATATATATATATATATGTGTAGCTCATCTTAATGTCAACACACACAAGAACATTTAATTAGCTTGTAGAACCCACTGTTGGACCAACTGCAGCACAAGATACGCTTCTGGCAGGATGATATGTCCATAAGTATGTCCAGTAGAAGATATGAAAATGTGGGGGTCTCAAAAATATGCGTATGGAGATTTGAAGCCCTTCTCTAAATAAATCTATATTGTTTGAAAAAAATATCTAGAAAACATGTAGGAACAAGAAAGATAAATTGTGTGAAATAAATGTTTACTTAGACAAAAGCTACATACAAGTGACTGCTTGTGATTTAGTCCATTGTAACTGAGAAACAACAAAACTACTAGGCCAGGATGGCGAATGCGGTTGGTTTTGTGCGATTATGTTGGGTTTGTGCGATTCTGTTGGGTTTGTGCGATTCTGTTGGGTTTTGTGCGATTCTGTTGGGTTTGTGCGATTCTGTTGGGTTTGTGCGATTCTGTTGGGTTTGTGCGAATCTGTTGGTTTTGTGCGATTATGTTGGGTTTGTGCGAATCTGTTGGTTTTGTGCGATTCTATTGGGTTTTGTGCGACTAAGTTGAGTTTTGTGCGACTAAGTTGGGTTTTGTGCGACTAAGTTGGGTTTGTGCGACTCCAAAAAACGTTTGAAATTAATAGCCTATTTTAAAAAAAAAAATTATAACTTGTTTCCATAGAATCTTGTTGAACAAGACTAATGACATAATATCAGGTTACAAATCGGCCAATGAGTTCTACATTCTGATGTTTATTTTGAATCATGTCTGGATAGTTTGTATAGGTCACATATTTGAGTTTTTGATTATAAATCGGTGCAATTGTAAATATACCGCCACTGCCGTCAGCTGAAGTGGGTAATGTTTAGGAGCCAGGTAATGCAAACTGTTTTCACTGTTCACACAGGTTTCAATGTCGCCATACAAATGAATTTCGTATTAGTGCAATTAGTGAAAATGTGAAGTCTGATTTGAACTATGGTACAACATTTACTTCAGCCATAGACGGGTGAAAAAAAAAATTGTGGATGTTCCAAACATGAACAATTTTCAAAATGTTCACACAGGCAATGTAATAACTTTTTTTCAGAAGAGCTGAGAGGAAGTTGTCTCACAATATATAAAGAAAGATGGCTGTCAACTTTAAAATGTTTTAGCCGCTTCTCAGAGCTACAAGATTCTATCAAAAAATGTACAAAAGTAAAGAAAAAAATGAACACAGAATTAGAAAATGAAGCTTGGCTGTCTGACTTGATAACTTAACAAACATTATAGAATACTTTAAACACTCGATTTACCTTTACATAGAAAAGAAAAAAAAATTGTTTTCCAAAAAATATTTTTAGTTTTGAGCCATTTACAACCGTTTAGAATAAATTATTTAATACTTTACCACAAATGATAACAATGTTAACATTCAAAGAATAAATGCTGGGGAAATGTCAAGAAGATTTCAAGCACAGATTTGGAGACAGAAATTTATCTATCTTTGCAAATGGTGTGAACTCTTTATTATTTGCACTATTGTTGAAGATGTATTTGAAAAATGTGCAATGAAACTTTTTGTAAATACGAAAGACGATTATACATTGCAATTGCACCAAATAAATGAATTTTATGTGTAAAAAGTAATGTTTTCCCCATACATGCTGTTAGGTTCAGATGAAGTAGAACACATCTGTGTAATGCTTGTCAGTGAAGTCCTAGTAAGGGTGGGATGAAATCTCTAAGATCATATTAACAACTAATGGGACGGTTGGATGGCCCCGTCACACGGGCCTGGTATTTGTTCGACCCTGTACTGGCCTATATACTTGTACTGTGTAGGCCAGGGGTGACCACACACTACGTTGATGGATGCCAATTACATATTTACTAAAAGAGAGTACCATCATGGATATCTAGATATAACACCAGGATAGACAACCAAACAAAATTTCATTCTAGCCATGTACGGTTTAGGCTGACGCAAGGATTAACGCCCAACAGACGACATAAAATAAAATGTGACTTTTTATTTCTAGTATAATATTTTTTTTTAAAAAAAATGCTTTCTAAATACTTTCTACTAAAAAATAATTGTCAATTTTTATTTTAACTACAATTTCTCGTAAATAAAATAACGCTATCAGGTGACCGGCACCAAACGACGCCATTTTGATTTGTTTGCGTTTTGTCAATCACTTCGACTTAGACTACACTAAAATTGACTCAGATTCTGATTATTTAGAGGGGAAAAAAATTGATTCAAGTGACAAAGATGAAACTTGGGAGCTCATTACTTCTTCAGATGACTTTGAAGCTGAAAATATTAGTTTTAATTCAAGCTTTCAACACTTCCAAACTCACAAGTGTAAGTATTGAACCAACATGCTTTGACTTTGTCTTTATGGTCTCATAGATTAGCTGTTTACTTATTTATTCATTTATTTATTCTTTAGAACTTAAAATATGGGAATAGTTATAAAATAAGAGAAAAGTATAAAGATTTATATTTTATTATATAAAGGTTTATGTATAAATATTATTTATTTAGTTCTCTGCCGCTAGAATTACTGTTACTGTTTTATTTTTGTGTTATTGCCAATCAGCAGATTTTCGTAAACACAAAAAAAAACAACTGAAGTTTACATAATATTTACTTATCTGTATTGATGATATTTTGTTTTCATCATTATAAAATAATTAATTGTAGCTCGATAAATAAGCTGAATTTTTTTTTGTTATTTATGGTTTTCTTTACATATTTTTTTTTATCCCCCAGATCATATGGCATGATAATATGAATGAATTGAATGACACATTACCAGAACCACCAAAGAATTTTCTACCTGAGAGGGATCCAGGCATTCAACAACTCGGAGGAGCTAAAACAAGGGAAGACATTAGGAAATTCTGCAATGCAGTGGCGTTTTTAAAACTTTATTTTACTTTGGACTTAGTAATTCATATTTGTGACTAATAATAGCAATGCCAGACATTAAGGACCTACAAAACCTTGTGTTTACCAAGGCTGGTTTGATCTTACACCAGATGAATTCTACAGATTCTGTGGACTTATCATGTATGCTGGACTTGTTCAAGCACAGAACATTGACCGCTTCTGGTCTACTAAATCACTATACAATGGACTTTGGGCCAGAGCTTTTATGTTTTGTGATAGATTGAAATCTATAATGAACTTTCTAAAGGTGTCTAATCCTCAAACTGAAGACAAAACCAACAAGTTATGTAAAGTACATTTTTTCTTTAACTTTATTAGATTGTAATGTTTAAAATTGTTTCAGCCTTACCAAGATATATCAATAGATTAAAGAATGATAAGAAATAAAGGTAGATATATTTTTAGGCAGTACATAAGGGATAAGCCGACTAAGTGGTGAATGAAGTTATGGGTATTAGCTGATTCTCTTTCTAGGTATACTTATGATTTTCATTTATATTTAGGTAAACAGGATAATGGGCCTTTTGGATTGGCATATGGGGTGGTAATGACATTAATTAAATCTTTAGCTAAAGAGGGGTATAAATTATTTGTCGATAATTTTTATACTACTATACAATTGTCTAAAGATCTATGGAATTTAGGGGTAGGAGCATGTAGAACTATTCTTAGGACATGTAAAGGTATTCCCCAATCTTTGAAAAATCTAAAAGAGGAGATATGAGATGAGTTAGAAAGGGAGTTATTGACAGTATGATGGAGGGACAATAAAACTGTTTCGGTTATGTCCACTATGCATAATGCAAATGGATTTGGAACATTTAAATGACAGACTAAGTAAATGGGAAATTTTAGGAACTTACTGTTGACCAACCAACCATAATACAGGATTACAATAAATATATGGGGGGTTTAGATAAGAGTGACCAGTTGATAAATAAATATAATGTTCTATGAAAAATTATCATAAGCTGGTATAATAGTTACACTAATCTTGTAAAATATGTTTAGCAAAGTTATAAAACATACTGAAATTGAGCTTTGTTGTTATCAATAGACATTAGAATGTTAGTTTTTATAACTTAGATTTATATTTTTGAATTTTTCTTGTTGCATGGTCAATGTTGATCCCAGCAGATTTTTGGTCCTTTTTCTGTTAAAACACATCATTTTTAGAAATTTTTAAATATCTTTTGTATCTGATTATAATCTCTTCAAAATACCCTACACACAGAGAGTTGAATGTAGTTTAATAAAAAGTAACTTTTATTGAAATGAATCATAATGAATTTTTTTTTCTTCTTTGTGTTTGTGAATTGTTTAATTTATTTATTTTTGTTTATTTTTTTCATCTAAACTTTTTAAAAATAATAAAATACTTGCATAATAATATCACTTTGAAACATATGTTGTTAAAAAGCCCTTTCAATTTACTACATTTTCATATATATACTATAATAACATAATTTTTAAAATAAAAGCTTTAGAGAAATATTAGTCGATAAAAATTTTAAAGACATTGACAAATTAAGATTGAAAAAGCTGTATGTTTTTTTTAACAATGTCAACAGAGGAGGGCTATTGAAGCCATCTGAGTACACCTTCTCTAGTTGCCTACTAAATTGGAAAGTATTCAATTCATTGAAAAGATCAGCAAGTAGTCTGAAACTATTTCTAGAACAAACAAATAAAAAAAAAATTGTTTAAATTGTTGATAGAGTAACAATTGATGAGTCATTGCCGATTGAAGAAATTATTTTTTTATTTCAATCATAATTTAAAAGAACTTATTTATGTTAATTTTTTTAATTGTTCGTCTAAAAATTATGTTAAGCAATTGAATGAGACCGTTCATGAAAAACCAATGAAAAAACAAAAAATAATTAAATTGAGAAAATAAAGATTTGAAATTAAAAAATTTTTATTAAAAGTTTATAAACTTTAGTTGCGTTTGTGTTTATTTCATAAAAACATAAGTACCAAATATACAAAACTGCTATTAAACATGAAGACTAACGCTAAACACTTGATTGTGTGTCAGCCTAAACCGTATTTTTTTAAAATATTGGTTGTCCTTCCTGATGCTATATCTAGATTTCCATGGTACCATACATAGCCGCACCTTAGACAGGCGAGATTTAGTTTAATTACTAGATAATAGACAAAATAAAGGATTCAATGGGAGCCGTCAATGATTTAATCAAGAGACTCTTCGGCCATAAATGTAATGGGTGGTTTCAAACACTGTGTGTGTGTGTGTATATAAGTTTCATGTACGGAGATGTGCGGTCGCCAAGGCCATTTAAGCCTCTTAAATTCAATGGTGAATATACATATACTAGTAGATTAGATAGATAGACAGAGAAAAGACAGATTTATATATATATATATATATATATATATATCACCATCAGTATTTTTTTATAATCTGTAAATAGAAGAAACTGATGATAGAGCGGCCAATGAAATGAAGGAGGAGAATTGCAAGGCAGCGGTATTGTAATCATTCAATGACAAATTGCATTCACGGAAGCAGGATAGGGGAGGGGAAGGGGTGTGTGTGTGTAGGGAGGAGGTTGTGGAGTGGGAGGAGATATGAGCACTCAGAGAACGTCCAGTGAGTGTTCATGCATACAACAACACGTAGAGTGCCCGGGAACACAATACATGCCTTGTTGATGCCAGGCCGTAAACTGAAGGGAACGATGGGGCATATGCCTTCAGGAAGAATGGAGCAGAGAGAAGAAATAAAAGGACATTTCAATAAGATAAAAAGAAAAAGAAAGAAAGAGAGAGAGAGAGAGAGAGAGAGCGTAGATCCAATTTTCGTTTCAGCGGGCCAGACATGTTAGAAAGAAACAGATTAGGTTGTAGGAATTATCTCAATGTGTTGTATATATCTGAAGGGAAGGGGAGACAATATATTCAGCAGTTGAAAAGATAAAATAACTCGACGGTCAAGAAAAAAGCCTTTTTTTTTTTGGTTTTCTACTCACGACTAGAAATGACGTCACTAGTGATGAGGCCCACATGGCTGGAGTTTGCTAATTAGGATAAAGTGATTCCCTCCCTGCCTGGTGTTTTATTAAATTGTGTGATAACATTAGCACTAATTCCAGTCGACCAGATAAAAGTTTAAACAAGAAGGTTACAGTAAAACAAAAAAAAACCAACTTTTGAAACAATGAAACCTCAGTTCTATACAGTACAAGTCTATACGGTACAACTCTAAACGGTACAAGTCTATACGGTACAAGTCTATACGGTACAAGTCTATACAGTACAAGTCTATACAGTACAAGTCTATACAGTACAAGTCTATACGGTACAAGTCTAGACAGTACAAGTCTAGACAGTACAAGTCTATACAGTACAAGTCTATACGGTACAAGTCTATACTGTACAAGTCTATACTGTACAAGTCTATACAGTACAATGTCTGTAATTAATCCGTAGCTGTAATTTAGCAATATGTTAAATTACAGATGTCGCTAAATTACAGATGTTGTTAAATTACAGATGTTGTTAAATTACAGATGTTGTTAAATTGTAATTTATTAACATCTGTAATTTATCGAGATCTATAATTTACCAGCCTCTGTAATTTATCCAGATCTGTAATTCAGCAATTCCACAGATTGTGTAGTGTACCTCCACAGATTGTGTAGTGTACCTCCACAGATTGTGTAGCGTACCTCCACAGATTGTGTAGCGTACCTCCACAGATTGTGTAGCGTACCTCCACAGATTGTGTAGCGTACCTCCACAGATTGTGTGGTATCCCTCCACAGATTGTGTGGTATCCCTCCACAGATTGTGTAGTGTACCTCCACAGATTGTGTAATGTACCTCCACAGATTGTGTAATGTACCTCCACAGATTGTGTAATGTACCTCCACAGATTGTGTAATGTACCTCCACAGATTGTGTAATGTACCTCCACAGATTGTGTAATGTACCTCCACAGATTGTGTAATGTACCTCCACAGATTGTGTAATGTACCTCCACAGATTGTGTAGTGTACCTCCACAGATTGTGTGGTATCCCTCCACAGATTGTGTAGTGTACCTCCACAGATTGTGTAGTGTCCCTCCACAGATTGTGTAGTGTACCTCCACAGATTGTGTAGTGTACCTCCACAGATTGTGTAGTGTACCTCCACAGATTGTGTAGTGTACCTCCACAGATTGTGTCGTGTACCTCCACAGATTGTGTGGTGTACCTCCACAGATTGTGTGGTGTACCTCCACAGATTGTGTGGTGTACCTCCACAGATTGTGTAGTGTACCTCCACAGATTGTGTAGTGTACCTCCACAGATTGTGTAGTGTACCTCCACAGATTGTGTAGTGTACCTCCACAGATTGTGTAGTGTACCTCCACAGATTGTGTAGCGTACCTCCACAGATTGTGTAGTGTACCTCCACAGATTGTGTAGCGTACCTCCACAGATTGTGTAGTGTACCTCCACAGATTGTGTAGTGTACCTCCACAGATTGTGTGGTATCCCTCCACAGATTGTGTAGTGTACCTCCACAGATTGTGTGGTATCCCTCCACAGATTGTGTAGTGTACCTCCACAGATTGTGTAGTGTACCTCCACAGATTGTGTAGCGTACCTCCACAGATTGTGTGGTATCCCTCCACAGATTGTGTAGTGTACCTCCACAGATTGTGTAGTGTACCTCCACAGATTGTGTAGTGTACCTCCACAGATTGTGTAGTGTACCTCCACAGATTGTGTGGTGTACCTCCACAGATTGTGTAGTGTACCTCCACAGATTGTGTGGTATCCCTCCACAGATTGTGTGGTATCCCTCCACAGATTGTGTGGTATCCCTCCACAGATTGTGTAGTGTACCTCTACAAATACAGCTCAGCATCCCCTCTCCCCCCACCCACAGCTCTCACACCCTAGATAAACAGATAGCTATTCAACAAGTCATCGATTTAGGTAACAGATCGCCGTCCAGCCAATCGCTCACACCTCCCGCTACAGAGGAGACATTTGGCCATTGGGCCACTGTTTGGCCCGGCTGGTCGACTGGGGTGCATTCTGATACAGAGGGAATAAAAAAAATGAGTTTTCTCTCTGAGTGTCTCAGCCGGAGAGATAAGTGAGGAACGAGTTTTAGATGTGACGTAGTATTTTGCGTACGTGTGTGCAGCGTCACAGACTGGGGATACATAGGCGACACAGACTGGGGATACACAGGCGACACAGACTGGGGATACACGGGCGACACGGGCTTATACGCTGTGTATTAACAGTAACCATTCACACAATTATGGATTGAAGTAATCATTCACACAATTACGGATTGAAGTAATCATTCACACAATTATGGATAAAAGTAATCATTCACACAATTATGGATTGAAGTAATCATTCACACAATTATGGATTGAAGTAATCATTCACACAATTATGGATTGAAGTAATCATTCACACAATTATGGATTGAAGTAATCATTCACACAATTATGGATTGAAGTAATCATTCACACAATTATGGATTGAAGTAATCATTCACACAATTATGGATTGAAGTAACCATTCACATACTGACACGTGAGGTTAATTACTCCAAAGTTTACACTGGAACACATTCATGAACTTGATCACAAACACACACACACACACACACACACAGACAACCCCAGTTTCTACATTATACTGCTATCAGTTTTATACCAATTATCGACATTGCTAACAGTATTCTAATAAACAGCACCACTGCTAACAGTATTTTACCAAACATTAATCTCAATAAAAATGACCTAACAATAATTGTGTATGATCACAGAGGTCTAGCTCGGTGAACCTTGTCATGGCCCGAGAATAGCTGGCGGCAGCCCCCATCAGGTTCACCTCAAACCTGACAGTGCTGGCACAACTATCAACATGAGTAGCCAGTGCAACAGCAGTATGAAAAAAACACACCAAAAAAATAAGAGAAATGATTTAATAAACTAGGCAGGCTGAACAGAACAAAGAAGAGATAAACAGAAAACCAACATAACAGAGAATTGAAACCCGACCACTCCACACTTCGTGACGTTGAGCTACTACTGTGAAGTCAGGACAACATCTAACATAACAAGTTAAAACAAAATATGATACATGAGCAACGAATGCTTTCGTCGTCTAAATAAGTTCACATTCGGTAAATCGATATGTGATAAACGAAAAAATAGAAACTTGTAACAAGATAACAAATATGAAATTATCTTCAATTTAAAAATGTTTGTAGATCGTCTCTCTGTGTGTGCGTGTGTGTGTGTGTGGTCAGTTGAAACACGACCCAGCGGTCACGTAGTTATCAACGTGAGTGTCCACTAACAAAGTCCTACTTTAGTACTCACTGAATACAATTCCTAACTGTATCGACATAAAGAGAGCATCAGTCCAGTATAAACTGTATCGACATAAAGAGAGCATCAGTCCAGTATAAACTGTATCGACATAAAGAGAGCATCAGTCCAGTATAAACTGTATCGACATAAAGAGAGCATCAGTCCAGTATAAACTGTATCGACATAAAGAGAGCATCAGCCCATTATAAACTGTATCGACATAAAGAGAGCATCAGCCCATTATAAACTGTATCGACATAAAGAGAGCATCAGCCCAGTATAAACTGCATCGACATAAAGAGAGCATCAGTCCAGTATAAACTGCAACTGTATCGACATAAAGAGAGCATCAGTCCAGTATAAACTGTATCGACATAAAGAGAGCATCAGTCCAGTATAAACTGTATCGACATAAAGAGAGCATCAGTCCAGTATAAACTGTATCGACATAAAGAGAGCATCAGTCCAGTATAAACTGTATCGACATAAAGAGAGCATCAGTCCAGTATAAACTGTATCGACATAAAGAGAGCATCAGTCCAGTATAAACTGTATCGACATAAAGAGAGCATCAGCCCATTATAAACTGTATCGACATAAAGAGAGCATCAGCCCAGTATAAACTGTATCGACATAAAAGAGAGCATCAGTCCAGTATAAACTGCATCGACATAAAGAGAGCATCAGTCCAGTATAAACTGTATCGACATAAAGAGAGCATCAGTCCAGTATAAACTGTATCGACATAAAGAGAGCATCAGTCCAGTATAAACTGTATCGACATAAAGAGAGCATCAGTCCAGTATAAACTGTATCGACATAAAGAGAGCATCAGTCCAGTATAAACTGTATCGACATAAAGAGAGCATCAGTCCAGTATAAACTGTATCGACATAAAGAGAGCATCAGTCCAGTATAAACTGTATCGACATAAAGAGAGCATCAGTCCAGTATAAACTGTATCGACATAAAGAGAGCATCAGTCCAGTATAAACTGTATCGACATAAAGAGAGCATCAGTCCATTATAAACTGTATCGACATAAAGAGAGCATCAGTCCATTATAAACTGTATCGACATAAAGAGAGCATCAGTCCATTATAAACTGTATCGACATAAAGAGAGCATCAGTCCAGTATAAACTGTATCGACATAAAGAGAGCATCAGTCCAGTATAAACTGTATCGACATAAAGAGAGCATCAGCCCATTATAAACTGTATCGACATAAAGAGAGCATCAGTCCAGTATAAACTGTATCGACATAAAGAGAGCATCAGTCCAGTATAAACTGTATCGACATAAAGAGAGCATCAGTCCAGTATAAACTGTATCGACATAAAGAGAGCATCAGTCCAGTATAAACTGTATCGACATAAAGAGAGCATCAGTCCAGTATAAACTGTATCGACATAAAGAGAGCATCAGTCCAGTATAAACTGTATCGACATAAAGAGAGCATCAGTCCAGTATAAACTGTATCGACATAAAGAGAGCATCAGTCCAGTATAAACTTTATCGACATAAAGAGAGCATCAGTCCAGTATAAACTGTATCGACATAAAGAGAGCATCAGTTCATTATAAACCAGCGGTTACCCACATTTTAAACTTACGGAGAGCAGCAGTTCTCAAACATCATATATTCAAGACCCATTTTTCCCCCGTTTTTCACGACCTGCCTGTACCTAAAGAGAAAATTAAAGAAGAAAGTTAAAATTGATTGAATATATTATGTTCCCGGTTAATTAACATTGAAAATTTCAACGACTTCCAAGGAACTCGCCACCTAACGGTGGGTCGTGACGAACACTCATTTTCTAGAAATGACATCGAAAGTCATCTCCATGGCGACACGGTGCCAGAAAGCTAAAAATACCATTGAATTTTCAGTTAATTCTATCTCCACAACAATGTATTGCAAGCGTTCTTACGGATAATAATGTACATATGATTCTATGGGAGTTTTCGCTTTCTAGCATTATACTCTGTGGTACTTGGAAGAAGGCGTTAGCATCATACTCTGCGGTACTAGGAAGAAGGCGTTAGCATCATACTCTGTGGTACAAGGAAGGAGGCGTTAGCATCATACTATGCGGTACTAGAAAGAAGGCGTTAGCATCATACTCTGTGGTACTAGGAAGGAGACGTTAGCATCATACTCTGTGGTACTAGGAAGAAGGCGTTAGCATCATACTCTGTGGTACTAGGAAGAAGGCGTTAGCATCATACTCTGTGGTACTAGGAAGGAGGCGTTAGCATCATACTCTGTGGTACTAGGAAGGAGACGTTAGCATCATACTCTGTGGTACTAGGAAGAAGGCGTTAGCATCATACTCTGCGGTACTAGGAAGAAGGCGTTAGCTGCATGTGGCCTGGAATACAAAGGAGCCAACTTATAAAAAAAAGAACCTCCACGGAGCACGGTTTGGGGCGGCAGGGTGAGGGTAAGTGACCTATATTATTATTCGCTCATAATGTATGAGCATTTCGTTAGTAACCTGTCCATATATGACAAACACCATAACTCGAAGGTTGAGCACCACTGTGTACGACATCTCAAACAGATGATGGTCTCCTGCACTTTACATGTCTGTCACTCAAGTTGAGATAAATAAAATAGATGGCAATATGCCGCCGACTGAGTTATCTACACTCAATACGTCCATACAAGTTTTACATTTCAACTCAATGATGAACACGACAGTAGGAGAAACAAAAATTGTTTTTGACAGACATTTTATGTTGAGGCACAAGAAAGCATACAGCGGCGAGATAGGAAAAAGAGAATTCGTAAGGTTCAATATGAGTTCAGAATGATAGTTCAAGGAAGACTGGAAGACCCATTAAACCTATTTATAGTTACAGACAAATGCATAGCCCATAGATGAACAGACAGAAAAATATATAGATAAAAATTAGACTGACAGACAGGCAGAACAGACAAACATAAGAGAGGATAGATAGACAGACAGACGGACAGGCAGACAGACGGACAGGCAGACAGACGGACAGGCAGACAGACAGACAGTTGTTTAAACAAAGCATCGTTTGCCATAATTTGCAAGGGACAACCCAAGGTCAAGGGTTAAATTTTCCATCAAAGACGAAGAACCCTTGCAGACTTAAAACCTTGAGGCGCTCATTGGATGCCATACCTGAAACAAGCGGTTAACACCCCCAGGGTGCCGCGTTGGTCCCCTGCCGAGGGAGCCAGTAGCTGCCGAGCAATGGACAGGGGTGAACTGACCGATCACTTAATTGGCAACAGCTGTGGGGCAGTGTAGTTACAGCTGCACACCAGTGGTAACACCACTGCCGCTTCCTGCAAGAGGTCACTGTTGAATGAGATGATGGTGTCACAAGTTCAGTCCCGTCCTGTTGTCACAGTGCAATACCGATCCCCTTAAAATAAACGAAATATCAAAATATACAATTTACGCTTATTACGTGAAGTCATTGGTTAACCTGTGTCACTGTTTACACGTATAAGACGATTCACCAAACTATCAATCACAAGTGTCGAAGACAACTAGCCATCTCTTCAATCAACTCACCCAGTTTATTTATTTATTTCATGGCAGAGACTGTAACGTGTTTAACGTGATTCATCACAAAAGTGTTTAATTCAATGAGTAGATGTAGGCCAAATGTAGCCAAATATAGCCAAAACACATAATATAAACATATTTTGCTTTAGCTACGAAATTTAAACTTTACAAAAAAAGTGACTCATTTATTTTCAAATATGAAATACCGAAATTGTAAAAAAAAAAATTATCAAAAAATTCCGGTATTCCTAAAAATCCTCTCCCGGTATTTTCAACCATCAATTTTGGTCCAGTTTCCCGGTCATTACCTGAGTCGAGATCCCGGTATGCGAGCACTTATTTGGACTTGGCGTAAACAAAGTTACACTGTGAAGTATTGACTGTTGGGATGGGGTGGGGGAGGTCTCGTTTTTCACACTAAAAAGATTAAAATAAAATATATTTTTAAAAAAGACTGATTAGATCTGCTGACAATGAAAAATAAAAGAAATATACCCATATAAAAATGTTTCAATTGGAAAAGAAACTCAAAGAGGTAGGGAGTAGTCTAAGAGTGAAATAATTTTGTCAGACGATAAGCCAAACTCAATATTCTCCTTTCACTTCTGCTCATCAGGTAGTCTTAATATTCTTATTCCAAGAGATTTACCTGTGCAGTAAACCAAGACACTTGGTGCTAACGTTGTTATCACACCAATAGAAATACAAACTGTACGTGTATTATTGAGGTTGAGGTCACTGACCTAGGAACAAATATACAGATATATAGATATATCTGCTTTGTGTAACTCGATCAATGGTGGACAACGATATTCTCTAGCAGCTCATTTTTCAAAAACCACTCAACACAAATAAAAGGTTATTTATAACTGATGAATTTCTCTTCCATTTTTAACGACGCATTTAAATCTTTTATTCCTTCCCGTAGATAATGTCTTCATAATTATTGTGATACATCATTTTTCAATTAATTCTCTCTGTGTATTATTTCTGTAATGTAAGACTTGTAATTGAAACGATTTCTAGAGTAAAGTTACCAGATAAATTAGAAATCACTTAGCGTATCAGTCTACACCACAATTTAACCATTTCTAATTAAGGATAACACACTGTACACACAGGGAGTGGATGTTAGAATTGTCTGGATATTTGTTGAGGTGGATGTTATATATCGTATTGTTTAATAGTGTTTCAACATGGAAACTTCCATACACATTTATATGTAATTGAAATCTGATAACAAAAGAGCCATAAGTAAGCCAACCCAATGTGGCGCGGTACCCTAGTTTGACCACTAGAACGGCTCTGCTATTACGTACTCGTCTACGATACAAAATCAATTGATTCAAACATTTTGGCAACTAGCACCATTAGTGAGAGCAATGATGACCAACTTTCCTATTTCTCTTGTTGACGTTATTTAATAAGCCTCAGAATTGTCCATTTGTCACATTAAGTTACACATAACTCAAGAGATTTGTTTGGTCAATGTGAAGCTACTGGGCTAGAGTTCACCGACGGACGCTTTTGGTCCCATCATAAAGATGATAAGCAGGGAACTTATAGATATTCCTCCACACACAAAAAAATCGATTTTCGCTTTAAAAAAAAAAGGAAGAAAAAAAGATATTGCCAGCTGATGTGATGAAGTCGTGTGTCCATCATCATCAGATAATCAGCGGATTATTGACCAGTAAAATTCGGACATAAATAAACATGCTAGTATCACTTGTAAAGTACATCACTGCCAGATTGGATTGACAGAACGTTCAAATGCCAGAGGACGGAATTTAAGGGGTGGGGAGGGGAGAGTGAGAGAGAGAGAGAGAGAGAGAGAGAGAGAGAGAGAGAGAGAGAGAGAGACAGACAGACAGATGAGTAAAACTGACTTAGGAATGACCATCAACCAAATTCACTGTCCCTGAAGTGTCCTAAGCGTGAGTGACCCCCAACCACATTCTAAATGTCATATGACGCAACACAAATTCAAATACATAGCCATACATTTTGAGTGACCCAAACCCTCCTCAAATAGTGACTGGTACCAAACATTCTTCAAATGCCCTCCCCCAAAACACAAACACACACATTTTAAATAGTGAGTGATCCTAACATATTGAAATGTATATCACATGATCAATACATACTCCTTCACATGAGTATATTGTGTATCCTTAACATTACCTCCCCTCCCACCTATCTGAAACGTGTGAATGGTTGCTGCCCTATCCCAACATTATCTTTCATCAAGGCTTCACATTACCTCCCCTGACACCTGTTTTTTTTTTTGTCCATCTCAAACATAGCTTGCTCTAAATTTGAAGATTCCGTAAAGAATCGTCCAGTCACCCTGCTGGTGCTACCGGACATGTTGACCACATGATTATTTCAGTAGTTTAACGTCTCTTCTCACTGCCGGACAAAACGGACAATTGGGCTGGTTGTGGTGGAAGGGAAATAATTAAAGCCAGTCCACAACGTGCCCAGTCTACGGTCAAGTACTGTAAATGGTTATCTCCCTCCATGATGCCATGAATGGTGGTGACGTGTTTTATGGGGGGAGCAGTGGTCAGTCGATGAAGCGGACAATAGGGTCATTTTCTGGAAGGGAAAGGGGAGAAAACTATGTCATTCTAGCGTGTTCTAACGATAGAAACCGCAAGGCACAAACACGCACACACAGAGGATACATAGAGAGAGAGAGAGAGAGAGACACACACACACATACACACACAGACATATACAGGAGACAGACAGAAACACACACACACATAAACACAGGAGAAACACACACATTTACACTTACACATAAATAGGAGACAGACTCAAACATACACATCAGATACAAAGATACATACACATGAGGTATACACAAATAAATAACACAGGAGGTATTTAAACTCACACATATACAGGAGACAGGGAGAGACACATAAACACAGGAGACAGAGACACACACACAAGCACGCACACACAGAGATAGCGAGGTAAGTGAAGGAACTAAAGTCAAGATTGGCTTTATGCCTATAACGATAAGAAGACGTCCAAGATCACGCAACTGTTAACGTCCAAGATGACACAGCTGTTAACGTCCAAGATCACACAGAAGATGTTAACGTCCAAGATCACACAGCTGTTAACGTCCAAGATGACACAGCTGTTAACGTCCAAGATCACACAGATGTGAACGTCCAAGAACACACAGCTATTAACGTCCAAGATCACACAGAGATGTTAACGTCCAAGATCACAAAGCTGTTAACGCAATATTTTTTTTTCTAGTGACAATCACCCATGAAATGAAATATCTCCATTTATTTTTGAACAGTAAAGTGGTGAGTAGTATTTTTAATGTGATTGTGAAGCCAGTAAATATGTATGTTTGTCTATTCCTTCTATTTAGGTATTTCCCCTTGTGTAGGTTTCAGGACGACAATATCTGATTGATTGAACATTCCGTATAAGCAGGCCACGTAACTTTACATGGATCTATAGAAGACAACAGACAGAAGGGGACAATTGTGGTTACATTTGTTCTACAGTGCGGCCACTCTATTAATACAGACATACCCGGGTACTCCGTAGTACGAGTGAGGACTAAATGGACGTCAAAGTTGTCTTAGTTTGTTGTTGTTTATTAATGGCAACTTTTCTTTCAAGTATTTGCACTGGTCTGATGCTTAAGTACACATTTGTTTACTTGACCGCGTCTGCTTGAAGCCAATCTCGCGCCCTGGATGTTTGAGTTGGACGATAAATCACAATAAGCAAAAACAACAACAACCACATCCACTGGCCCCGCTCTGACCACCACCAGTCCCACCAATGGAATACTTACACACAGATCACGTGGTGCAAACCCACACGCCCCCCTATGGGAATCATTTTAACCCTAAGACTATTATAATAGCGATAGTCCCAACGTGAGCGAATTTGTTTGGTTTTTTCTCTCTCCAGTGCACGTCAGAGGTGATGATGATGTCAGAGGTGATGATGATGCACTTTTAAAACCATGGTCCGGAGATCAACTTTCAACACTTGATATTATCAATTTCACTCGTTTGTCATTTTTTTTTTGATGAAAAGGACAAATAATATCTATAAAAAAAATTCTTAGTGGAAAAAGTCGATTCCGAGACTGAATGGAACAACAAAAACACCAACTTCAAATTTATGAATAAGAAACACAAAACAGTAAATAACAAACCAACAACTGCCGTAATGAGGTGAAGTTTTAATGAGGTATGCTGTTTATCTCTTCAGATTCATTAACCTCTTCATGAACCTCCTCATTAACCTAGTCTGTAATAACTTGGAAGTTGAGTTTTAAAAAAACAGCTACTTTAACTAAATAGTACTTGAAATGAAATCTAAGTAAAAGAGAAGGGGCGGGGCAGGTGGGGGGGTCAGAGCATATTCTGTTTATTATTCAGTTGAAAAGTTTGGAATACACAATAGATTATACGGAATAATGTACCGGAAGTCATGCCGGGTGAATTACAATACGAATGGTCCGGACATATTATGAAATTAGCTGCCTCATACAAACATTGAAATTAATATTTGTATTCAGAAAATCTCGATTTGTTGGAAAAAAAAACTAAAACATAATTGACTTAAGGTCGGATAATGAATAATATGTCCTGATAATCGCAAGACGGAGAGTCCACAGTCTACGGGAGAGTCCACAGTCTACGGGAGAGTCCACAGTCTACGGGAGAGTCGACAGTCTACGGGAGAGTCCACAGTCTACGGGAGAGTCCACAGTCTACGGGAGAGTCCACAGTCTACGGGAGAGTCCACAGTCTACGGGAGAGTCCACAGTCTACGGCGCATATAAATAAAATCGAAAAAAAAAATTAGAAATAATAATAACATAATTCTTCCGAATATTTCATTTTTCATATTGTTTTGATGTTAGAATTCATTCCGATTTATCAACACTATGGCCAACACATGCGTTCATGTGTCTCGAGGTCACTCAAACTATGGCCAACACACACACACACACACACACATACACACATAAACACACACACACACATATACACATACACAGACACACATACATACATACACAAACACACACACAGATAAACACACACACACATACATACACACATACACACACACACACACATACATACACACACACATAAACATACACACACATACACACACACACATAAACACACACATACACACACATACACACACACATACATATACACACACACGGTTTTAATTAGGTGTGGAGGCGTTAATAAGACATGGAATTATTTCTGTGACATAAATACATTCAAAAAGAACCACTCTGTGTTTCATCTATGTAACCTGGTTTGTTAGGTTATTTTAATGACCAATTTTTTGCATTCACGTCCGGCGTTAATGTAATGATTTGTAAATGTCTTGTTCTGTAACGCACAATTAAAATAATATTTTTCCTTTCCGGGTTGAGTGCATTGTCTGTCTGTGTCTAAACACGGGGGGGGGGGGGGGGTGTAACAGCGAACATTGTGGATAATCACTTTCATTACTCGTCAAAGCAAGAGTGTTTGATAATAACCATGACGTCATTATATGAATTTAAAATAAAGACGCTAATCTCTGATCTAAAATGTGACATACAACGTCAAACTATACAAATGGGGAGCGCCGAGCTGTAATAATTACTGGACAGTCCATCTAAATGTAACAAACAGGACTTAGAGTTCAGCCATCATGACGCACCTCTCTTCTTGAAATAAATATGTGTATATTTAAAGACGTCATTTGAGAAAGGCTAAAATACTCTCTCGTTAAAACAGATGTAAACTATATATTAAAAGCAATGGGCTACATGGATGAAAAATGATTAAATAAGCTGAAACCTCTCCAGTTATATATATTTACAGAGGCCACTTTTTCAGTCATAGTTCAATATTATAACCAATAGAGAAGATATTAAAAAAGCGTCTCACCAAATGGTCCAATGTTTCTTCAACTGCAAAACATTTCAATATTAAAGGCTGACCATGTGGGATTTAAGAGAGTTTCTTCCCTAAGCATGGTCACATGGGGGTTCTAAGAGAGTTTCTTCCCTGAACATGGTCAAATGGGGGTTCTAAGAGAGTTTCTTCCCTGAACATGGTCACATGGGGGTTCTAAGAGAGGTTCTTCCCTAAGCATGGTCACATGGGGGTTCTAAGAGAGTTTCTACCCTAAGCATGGTCACATGGGGGTTCTAAGAGAGGTTCTTCCCTAAGCATGGTCACATGGGGTCTCTAAGAGAGTTTCTTCACTAAGCATGGTCACATGGGGGTTCTAAGAGAGGTTCTTCCCTATGCATGGTCACATGGGGTTCTAAGAGAACTTTTTTAGGGATTTCCCCCAAGAAAATTGTATTCAATTGGTTTGTTTTGACCCTAATCTTGTATAAATGTGGCTGTTTACAGTGGATAAACAAAGAATGAGGCTTTCACTGAACATTAGGACCTGATTGACTCTTGGACGATACAAATTAAAAAAAAAACAAAAAGGTATCAAAGTGAAAACACAGTGGCACCTCGACATACGAGGGCCCTATCATACGAGATTTTTTGTGATACGAGCCGTCGAGTTGTGACGTTTCGCTTTGAAATACGAGGAAATTTTGAGATACGAGCGGGTCGGCCGGGTGCACACGCACCACGTGCGTCTCGCATTTTCCCGCGCCTCAGTCAGTGTGTTTGTTAGCTTTGCTGTCAAGGTATTTTTGATAAGTTGTGCTTGCGTTTAGTGCTTTTTGTTCATTTACAGTCAAATTTCTTTTTACAACCCTGGGTCCGAAGAAAGTGAGTGGAAAGGTCAGTGCTCAGAAGAAGATGATAGAAAAACATGAGCAAGGTGTGCGAGTGACTGACTTGACGAGGCAGTACGGGCGTAGTACCTCAACGATATGTGTACTGTGCCGATACAGAGTATAACACCAGGTAAGTGCGTAACAATAATTTCTAAGCTCCACCGCCTATCTCCTCCAGTCTACACCTCCGCCAGCATCTACCGTAAAATCAAGTCGGCTGATTCCCAAGTAAATACACTTAATAAAACCAGTTGATTTCTTAACATTATTATTTTTTTATTTTTTGTGTATACAATATTTGTCATTTATAAATTAATTTTTCTTATTAAAAAAAGTGGGGGGAAAAAAAAAACAAATGGGGTAGGATTTTGGGGGGCTGGAACGGGGTGCCGTTTCAAACAATTTCAATCGATTAGATCGCTTTGAGAAACGAGCTAATCGATGTTCAAGCAACGTTGCGGAACGAATTAAATTCGCATCTCAAGGCTCCACAGTAGTCGAGTATGGGGGCTATTGGCGTACGGTTTAAAATTTTTTTGATGTTTCGTCGCAAAGAAAAAATCCTTAGAAAGGACTTGGTTGGGGCGGGGGAGGGGAGGAGGGGGGTGTGATTATAAATCAACTCAACTGCCAGTTGTTTAGTTATCCTGTTAATGTTGTTGTTGTTGTTAGATTGGAGTGACTGTTAGGATGACGTGTTTATCTCGTGATACTATAAACCACTGGGGGGGGGGGGGGCAACACTGAAGACATATGTAAGGACCGCTGAACGGTGAAACTACAGCGAGCAGGTCTCGGGAGCACAACCCAAGCGCGACCGATTTCCCCAACCCTTTAACCATGTTATCACTAGATTGACTATTTTAGCACCAAAAATAAAAAAATAAAAAACTCAATAGTTTGACGATTGACAATTTTTTGTATGACCAACATTTGATGTAGACAGCATCTCGAGATCATCAAAATGTCCTACATTTAAAAAAAAAAATAAAATTGAGACATACAATGTTTAACGAGTATTTGCGTCAACCAATCAAAGCCGAAATAAACTTTTCAAAACAAACAGACAACAAATTGAGGAGTGCGGCAGACGTCCCAACGTATCTGCTGCTGGGGAAATAAAACATGACACGCACACACACACACGCACGCACGCACACGCAAACACAAGGTATCAAGTTAAGTGCCAATAGACAAGGGATGGAAGGGAGAGAATGTACAACTGATGAAATGACCAGGTGATAAATGGGAGTCCCACTGGCCTGTGAGTCTGTCCGTGAGTGTGTGTGTGTGTGTGGGGGGGGGGGTAGGTGTGTGATTACGCTCTAGAGGTGTGAAAAAAACTCCATCTTCTCACCATCCCATACAAAATACTCTCATTGATTCAACATAAGTATAAATGGGCCATAAGATCCAGTCTACACAGATGGACCATAAAATCTAGTCTACATAGATGGGCCATAAGATCCAGTCTACATAGATGGGCCATAAGATCCAGTCTACACAGATGGGCCATAAGATCCAGTCTACATAGATGGGCCATAAGATCCAGTCTACACAGATGGGCCATAAGATCCAGTCTACATAGATGGGCCATAAGATCCAGTCTACATAGATGGGCCATAAGATCCAGTCTACATAAATGGGCCATAAGATCCAGTCTCCATAGATGTAGGAAGGTTGCCAGTATTTTGGACTTACGAGCATTAACAACTAAAGAAATTGACCTGCAACAAATGATTGTAAGATAAGCACATGTCACACAAATGATTGTAAGATGTGCACATGTCACACAAATGATTGTAAGATGTGCACATGTCACACAAATGATTGTAAGATGTGCACATGTCACACAAATGATTCAAATGATACTTTCGTTCCCAGCATGCCAGATTGTGTGCAGTCAGTAATGAGCAATACTTCTGTGTAAAAAAAATTACATCAATTAAACACATGAAATATCTTATCTATATGTCAACGAATCCTTTGAAAAGATGAGATATCCCAATGCCTATGTCAACTTACTGACAAGGTGTGATAATGTGAGAAATTGCGCATTCTGAGACATCGCGCCAAAAAAGTAATTTATCCAATAATTGCACAGCACATGAACTCGTCAAGAGATGAATTTGTCATTGTACACAGATAAGATGGAATGAAAGAATCGTCGCAGGAATGAAATACATTTATCTGGCGGGTGTGGTATAGCACAAACAGAAACTGAATATTTACTGCACATCTATTCATAATTTTATATACGATACAGGCGGACGTAGAAACAGGAAATAAATAGACACACGAATAGATAGACAAACAAGCAATTTAAGTCTTTTCCGTTTCGGACAAAGGACATTTTAGAGCATTTTCGCCGGTTACGCCGGACGAAATCCGTATTTTTTTTCCGGGTTTTGATAAATAGAGAGGGAAGTAATCATGTTGAATAACTTACAAAAATAAAAAATGATTACGCCCCTTTGATTAGCTTTTATTATTTATATTTAAAATATAAGCAAAAACGGTACCTAGGAAAGTCTAATATTCGGCCCTGAGATGTCAGATCGCGAAATGGACTTTTGATGTACACTTGGCAGGCCAAGACCTACAAAATGATATATACATCATGGGTCCAGGACTTATGGTTGCTGAGATATAGGGCGCTCCTTTGTTAATAAAGCTTATATAGTAAAAAACGGTACTTAATACGCCCCCTTTTTCGGCCCTCAGAGGTCCTATCGCGAAATGAACTTTTGATGTACACATAGCAGGCCAAGACCTACAAAATGATATATACATCATGGGTCCAGGACTTATGGTTGCTGAGATATAGGGCGCTCCTTTGTTAATAAAGCTTATATAGTAAAAAACGGTACTTAATACGCCCCCTTTTTCGGCCCTCAGAGGTCCTATCGCGAACTTTTGATGTACACATAGCAGGCCAAGACCTACAAAAATGATATATACATCATGGGTCTAGGACTTATGGTTGCTGAGATCTAGGGCGCTCCTTTGTTAATATAGCTTATATAGTATAAAACGGTACTTTATAAGCCCCCTTTTACGGCCCTCAGAGGTCAGATCGCGAAACGGACAAAAGTCATTTCTTGGCAGGCCAAGACCTACAAAAGTATATATACATCATGGGTCTAGGACTTATGGTCCAGTTTCCCGGTCATTACCTGAGTCGAGATCCCGGTATGCGAGCACTTATTTGGACTTGGCGTAAACAAAGTTACACTGTGAAGTATTGACTGTTGGGATGGGGTGGGGGAGGTCTCGTTTTTCACACTAAAAAGATTAAAATAAAATATATTTTTAAAAAAGACTGATTAGATCTGCTGACAATGAAAAATAAAAGAAATATACCCATATAAAAATGTTTCAATTGGAAAAGAATTGGTTGTTGATATCTAGGGTGATGACGGACAGACAGACAGACGGACAGACAAAACGGGGACAATAGAGCATTTTTTTTTAGAAAATGCTCTAAAAATAAATAGATGGGATAGGCAGAAAAAACAAAAGACTGGCGACAGACAGACAGGCAGATAGACAGACCGACCATAGAGAGACAGACAGATAGATAGATAGATAATTAGATAAAAGAAAAAAAGTATCTGTGATTTGTGTTATGGAAGCCTCAAGAACTTTTATTTTTTGTAACTTTTTATAAAAGTGAGACAGGAGTTGGTGGAAACAGACAGATAGAGAAAGTAGTGAGGGTGTGAATGGCAGACAGAGATGGAAGGAAGCGTAGGAGGGGGTGCGCTCAGAAAGAGTTCTGGAGACATTTAAAAATAGAAGGGAAAAAAAAACGGTTAATTCCCTAGCAATAGTCGAACTGTTACATTTTAAGAGAATGACGCGGAGTCAGGCGCCAGACAGGCGTCAGTAACAAATCCCAGTTGTGTTCACACCTTGAGTAATTGGCATCAATCGCTAGAACAGCTTGACTCTTTGTCTCTAGGCCTAGCTGCACATGAAACACAAGATGTCTGTCGGTATAGAACTTATCTCAGGTGTAAGTAAGAAAATAAAATACAAACTTGACATATTATTATTGGACAGTTCGCACATAGAATAATCCATAAATCCTACTCAAGCGCGCGCGTTCTCTCAATCACTCTCTCCTTTGATTTATTATTTTTCTCTATCTCTCTTTCTCATTCACCTTAACTTAATATATATATATATAACGAGAGAGAGAGAGAGAGAGAGAGAGAGATGATGATGATGATGATGATGATGATGATGATGATGATAGACAGACAGACAGACAGACAGACCGACAGACCGACAGACCGACAGACCGACAGACAGACAGACAGACAGACAGACAGACAGACAGATAGATAGATAGATAGATAGATAGATAGATAGATAGATAGATAGATAGATAGATAGATAGATAGATAGATAGAGAGAATAAACATTCCATTCATCGGCTTTCTGCCCTTCTGCAGATACAAACTGCCCGTTGCTACCCAGTGGTTCCAGTATACATAGCTGTAAAAGAAGTGGGTGTGTCTGTCTTACTCAACTGAATCCAATTTGAATTTCTTAGGCCTGTCATGCCCTTAATTTACCTGTACAAACAGGCCAGTGTACCCGGGTATTCCCCTCGCCCCTCCCTTTACTACAGTCTGACACTTCTGGTGGTTTTTTTTTTTGTTCAAACTGATAGCGACACCCAAGAATCTATTCTCTCCAACCCACATTCACAATCCCCCCCACCCACCAACCATCACTTTATTCATTAGCTGGTTTCCCATATGCCCTATTTCCAACAATTGGCGGGAGGCAAATGAAATGATGGCAATTAAGGTATAAAACCCTTTACTCTATCCTTGATGATGTCACGCAATGCAGTCTATGGCTGGAAGTCTGGGTGGCCTAGGGGTGGGGAGGGAAGAGAGAGAAAGGAGGGGGGAGGTGACATTCCAAGTGAGATAACCGGGAAATTCCGCAAGTTCGGATGGGGTGGGGGGGGGGGGAACACCTGTCCCCGCCCCTCTCAACGTCAAAGTGGGTTGCAGCTCAAGAATTATTTATGTTCAAACTAATTTCAACGTTTTCAATACATTTTACATTATTGATTCACACACATGTAAATAATTTATCGGAGTGAGGAAGGGAAACATCGTCCGCTAATGCAAACCTTAGTTGAAGTTAATTTTATTTTTGACAATCAAATGTAAGGAAAGCCCAGGGAAATTTATTTACTTTTTGTATTTTATTTTTTGTAAACATGTTATCTGTGTACAGTACACATCCAATATATTTAAACCATCTATCAAGCCAATGTTCTTCATTTTAATCATTCAATCGATTTTTTTTTTGTGTGTTCCAGCACGGAATGAATATTTCTTGGATCGTCTCCCTTGACGGATAATATTCAAACAAGATCACTGACTCCTCCTTGTATAGATAAAGTTTTGTTTTGTTTATTGTTTGTTTTGTTTTTGTTTTTGTTTTTTTTTTGTTTTTCTTTTTTTTTAAGTATTTTTTTCTTATTTTTTGCATTTCCCTTTGAAAAATGCCCGTTGATTCATCACTTAACAAGTTATTTTCCCTTTAAATAAAACTGAACATTAATAAATACGACCCCTGAATCATCGTTCGATCATCAATGTCAAGGCAATGGGATGTTTGTTTGTACCCTAATAATAAATAAAATATTAAAATGACCACTTTGTGTGTTGCGGATAGCATAGATCTGATAGTGAAACTGTCTTCACCAGTCACGTGGAATATATGTGTTGGAAGTGTGTATTAGGCTAGTGGGTGGAGTGGGAGGGGGGGGGAGGTAGAGAATGCCAGACGTGAAACTTGTTGAACATTATATTTGGAGACAACATATTTAACATTCAGAGATACTCAGTAGACTTTAAACCGGTAGACATATGGTTTAAATTTCTGGAAGATTCTAACAGATTCTAACACAGCAAATATCAAACTTCGAGAATAGTAAGCCATAAGACATCAGACCTAGCATACATTGAGTCAGCACACATCAAACCTATCATACAACGAGTCAAGCAGACATCAAACCTATCATACAGCAAGTCAAGCACACATCAAACCTATCATACAGCGAGTCAAGCAGACATCAAACCTATCATACAGCGAGCCAAGCACACATCAAACCTATCATACAGCAAGTCAAGCAGACATCAAACCTATCATACAGCAAGTCAAGCAGACATCAAACCTATCATACAGCAAGTCAAGCACACATCAAACCTATCATACAGCAAGTCAAGCAGACATCAAACCTATCATACAGCAAGTCAAGCAGACATCAAACCTATCATACAGCAAGTCAAGCAGACATCAAACCTATCATACAGCAAGTCAAGCAGACATCAAACCTATCATACAGCAAGTCAAGCAGACATCAAACCTATCATACAGCAAGTCAAGCAGACATCAAACCTATCATACAGCAAGTCAAGCAGACATCAAACCTATCATACAGCGAGACAACATACAGCATCCGTCGTAATGTAGACACTCATCAAGGTTAAACCGATTCTGGTTCTACGAGCAAATGTCGAGGGCATGTTGGGAAGAGAGGGAGTGGGTGTGGCGGGATTGGGTCAATGTCCATGACTCAATAAAACTGGACACAGAATGAATCCAACGGCTGCACACATTAATAATCAAAACCTTTTTTTTTTTGTTGCTGGTATTTTTTAGCACCTAAAGAAAAAACAAAAACAACCGGCGTGGCAAGGAATGAAAGAACTGGGGGTAGGGGGGTAGGGGAGGGGAGAGATAAAGCTAAGACTACAGTGGGCAGATGGATAGCACACAGCACTAGGAATATAGAATGAACTGCAAGACAGGGAGACGAGATGTTTCTAATCAAAGACTGATTGAAGATAAATGGTGCACTTTTTGGGTGGATGGAGAGAATACATTCACAACAAACAATAAATATAGTATGAACAGTAGAAGTAGAATAGATACTGACTTGGTCATGTATCTGATATCAACAGTAGAAGTAGAATAGATACTGACTTGGTCATGTATCTGATATCAACAGTAGAAGTAGAATAGATACTGACTTGGTCATTATCTGATATCAACAGTAGAAGTAGAATAGATACTGACTTGGTCATGTATCTGATATCAACAGTAGAGGTAGAATAGGTACTGACTTGGTCATGTATCTGATATCAACAGTAGAGGTAGAATAGATACTGACTTGGTCATGTATCTGATATCAACAGTAGAAGTAGAATAGATACTGACTTGGTCATGTATCTGATATCAACAGTAGAAGTAGAATAGATACTGACGGTCATTATCTGATATCAACAGCTGAAGTAGAGTTGGTATTAATTTGTTCATGTATCTGATATCAACAGCTGAAGTAGAATAGATACTGACTTGGTCATGTATCTGATATCAACAGCTGAAGTAGAGTTGGTATTAATTTGTTCATGTATCTGATATCAACAGCTGAAGTAGAGTTGGTATTAATTTGTTCATGTATCTGATATCAACAGCTGAAGTAGAGTTGGTATTAATTTGTTCATGTATCTGATATCAACAGCTGAAGTAGAGTTGGTATTAATTTGTTCATGTATCTGATATCAACAGTAGAAGTAGAGTTGGTATTAATTTGTTCATGTATCTGATATCAACAGCTGAAGTAGAGTTGGTATTAATTTGTTCATGTATCTGATATCAACAGCTGAAGTAGAGTTGGTATTAATTTGTTCATGTATCTGATATGATCGAATCTCAGTCTTATAAATTATACTTCAAATAAAAACCTCGCCTCACCTTTCTAATAATAATTCACCATCGTGAACTAAACATCTGAATATAGTACATCTCAAATCACACACAATTAAAACATTAACATGATTCCACGGTTTAATTTATTTTTTTTTTTTTAAATTGTACTCCATAAAAAAAGTCATTATAAAATGAAACTAAAAATAATTGCTACGAAATTCATCCATACCGGGTCCAACGAGAAATGTTTGTTTTCCCTGTGTCATTAGTTAGTTTGCAGTTTATTTATAATATATGCAATGTATGCACACACTGTAAAAAAGGAAGCGAACAATGTATTGTAAACAGAGCGTTATACTATGTTATCTATAGAAGTGATATCTTTCACGTGTTAGGTCATATTGTTAACACCATAGAATTCAACTATTACTAAGCATCCTTCTTACAATGGAGATTGGGGAGGAGGGGGGAAGAGAGAAAGAGAGGGAGAGACAGAGAGAGAGAGAGAGAGTGTGGTAGTCTATGTCTACCACCCAGGTCAACACCTAATGAAGTGTGGTAGTCTATGTCTACCACCCAGGTCAACACCTAATGAAGTGTGGTAGTCTATGTCTACCATCCAGGTCAACACCTAATGAAGTGTGGTAGTCTATGTCTACCACCCAGGTCAACACCTAATGAAGTGTGGTAGTCTATGTCTACCACCCAGGTCAACACCTAATGAAGTGTGGTAGTCTATGTCTACCACCCAGGTCAACACCTAATGAAGTGTGATAGTCTATGTCTACCACCCAGGTCAACACCTAATGAAGTGTGGTAGTCTATGTCTACCACCCAGGTCAACACCTAATGAAGTGTGGTAGTCTATGTCTACCACCCAGGTCAACACCTAATGAAGTGTGGTAGTCTATGTCTACCATCCAGGTCAACACCTAATGAAGTGTGGTAGTCTATGTCTACCATCCAGGTCAACACCTAATGAAGTGTGGTAGTCTATGTCTACCATCCAGGTCAACACCTAATGAAGTGTGGTAGTCTATGTCTACCATCCAGGTCAACACCTAATGAAGTGTGGTAGTCTATGTCTACCATCCAGGTCAACACCTAATGAAGTGTGGTAGTCTATGTCTACCACCCAGGTCAACACCTAATGAAGTGTGGTAGTCTATGTCTACCACCCAGGTCAACACCTAATGAAGTGTGGTAGTCTATGTCTACCACCCAGGTCAACACCTAATGAAGTGTGGTAGTCTATGTCTACCACCCAGGTCAACACCTAATGAAGTGTGGTAGTCTATGTCTACCACCCAGGTCAACACCTAATGAAGTGTGGTAGTCTATGTCTACCACCCAGGTCAACACCTAATGAAGTGTGGTAGTCTATGTCTACCACCCAGGTCAACACCTAATGAAGTGTGGTAGTCTATGTCTACCATCCAGGTCAACACCTAATGAAGTGTGGTAGTCTATGTCTACCATCCAGGTCAACACCTAATGAAGTGTGGTAGTCTATGTCTACCACCCAGGTCAACACCTAATGAAGTGTGGTAGTCTATGTCTACCACCCAGGTCAACACCTAATGAAGTGTGGTAGTCTATGTCTACCACCCAGGTCAACACCTAATGAAGTGTGGTAGTCTATGTCTACCACCCAGGTCAACACCTAATGAAGTGTGGTAGTCTATGTCTACCACCCAGGTCAACACCTAATGAAGTGTGGTAGTCTATGTCTACCACCCAGGTCAACACCTAATGAAGTGTGGTAGTCTATGTCTACCACCCAGGTCAACACCTAATGAAGTGTGGTAGTCTATGTCTACCATCCAGGTCAACACCTAATGAAGTGTGGTAGTCTATGTCTACCATCCAGGTCAACACCTAATGAAGTGTGGTAGTCTATGTCTACCATCCAGGTCAACACCTAATGAAGTGTGGTAGTCTATGTCTACCATCCAGGTCAACACCTAATGAAGTGTGGTAGTCTATGTCTACCATCCAGGTCAACACCTAATGAAGTGTGGTAGTCTATGTCTACCATCCAGGTCAACACCTAATGAAGTGTGGTAGTCTATGTCTACCATCCAGGTCAACACCTAATGAAGTGTGGTAGTCTATGTCTACCATCCAGGTCAACACCTAATGAAGTGTGGTAGTCTATGTCTACCATCCAGGTCAACACCTAATGAAGTGTGGTAGTCTATGTCTACCATCCAGGTCAACACCTAATGAAGTGTGGTAGTCTATGTCTACCACCCAGGTCAACACCTAATGAAGTGTGGTAGTCTATGTCTACCATCCAGGTCAACACCTAATGAAGTGTGGTAGTCTATGTCTACCATCCAGGTCAACACCTAATGAAGTGTGGTAGTCTATGTCTACCATCCAGGTCAACACCTAATGAAGTGTGGTAGTCTATGTCTACCATCCAGGTCAACCCCTAATGAAGTGTGGTAGTCTATGTCTACCATCCAGGTCAACCCCTAATGAAGTGTGGTAGTCTATGTCTACCATCCAGGTCAACCCCTAATGAAGTGTGGTAGTCTATGTCTACCATCCAGGTCAACCCCTAATGAAGTGTGGTAGTCTATGTCTACCTCCCAGGTCAACCCCTAATGAAGTGTGGTAGTCTATGTCTACCATCCAGGTCAACCCCTAATGAAGTGTGGTAGTCTAAGTCTACCATCCAGGTCAACCCCCCCCCTGGCCCTGCGTCTACCATTCAAGTTCGACCAAACGTTCAACCACCAATCAGGTCTAATGTTTCCTGGTTACTTCTGGGGCACCGGGCTCTTTCCGCTGGAAGTGTGAACGTGACCACCGGCCTCTGACAGACCAGTCAAGTAGAACCTAACGGGTGCCCGGGATAAACTGTCACAGCCATCAGCTGACCAGACAAGTGTTCCAGCGGTACTGAGATGTACACGGAGGAAACAGAGGGGGGGACTGTCACAGTCATTCATTGACCGGAGATGTGTACATTATTTCCCCCACAACTGCCAGTTACAAAAGAGGAAACGGTGGGAGAAAGGCTGTATCTTAACATAATATCTGATTTGTTCTGGACTTGAGACTTATTTATACAAGTCTGGAGGTTGGCTTATTGATTGAATAGTATACAGTGTGTGCCGGTAGGGCTTAGGGCAGTGTTTCACAAACTTTCGACATCTGTACCCTAGTTAAGGAATAAAGCTTGCCTTTTGTTTTCACGGTCCTGGTTTCCCCCCGCTTCACTGTTTTCGCTTTAGCCGTGAATGTTTACCAGCCCCGGTACCCCCCGCCAAACTCTCTGCGTACCTACTGGGGTACGAGTACCACACTTTGAGAATTACTGAGCTATGGAATGAACAACAACCTGACTAGAACTGTTAGTTTTCAATTACCATACTAGAAGATTAAACATAAAGCTTGTAATTTACCACACTTGAAAATCAACACTCGCTAAACTAAAGAAGAGCCATAAAATTAACTTTCTCTATGCTAGAAGATCAGCCGTAAAGTTAACATTTTTAGAGCATTTTCGAAAAAAAAATGCTCTATTGTCCCCGTTTTGTCTGACCGTCCGTCCGTCCGTCCGTCATCACCCTAGATCTCAACAACTATAAGTCCTAGACCCATGATGTATATATCATTTTGTAGGTCTTGGCCTGCCAAGAAATGACTTTTTTCCATTTCGCGATCTGACCTCTCAGGGCCGTAAAAGGGGCCTTAGTACCGTTTTTTACTATATAAGCTATATTAATAAAGGAGCGCTATATCTCAGCAACTATAAGTCCTAGACCCATGATGTATATATCATTGTGTAGGTCTTGGCCTGCCATGTGTACATCAAAAGTTCATTTCGCGATAGGACCTCTGAGGGCCGGGCTTCAGGGCTCCTAAGGGGCTTATATATTATATATACACCTTGTACCTTCAATAACCCGTTCATTTGGTGCGAAATACTGCAGCATGTAGTTTCACCAAGATTTATTAAGAAACTCATTAAATGAAATAGTAAGCTTGTGTTCTGAGTTTAATTGAAAGTATCAGAGCTATGCAACAATTGACGGAGTTTTCGGACGATTAAATGACTATAATTTAGAATGTTTTCAATTATGAGTCCTAATTCAGTAACCACAAACCACTTGTAGTTAGATTTAAGAGACAATAATTTTTTTTCAAATATAAAGAAACATCTTTATAATTTTTTTTTACAAATATATGCATTACACAATTGAATTTATAAACATTTCCAAAATTTACAAATATTTACTGAAAGCTAACAAACACACTGATACATAACACGAAAATGCGCTAAGACGTTCTGAGTCAGGATGGAACAGGCTTAATTGCTTGTTTTTTTTTTACTATACTAGAAGATCAGCCGTAAGATTACCAATTACTATACTAGAAGATCAGCCGTAAGATTACCAATTACTTTACTAGAAGATCAGCCGTAAAGTTAACTTTTTTGTTACTATACTAGAAGATAAGCCATAACGTTAACATTTTTTTACTATACTAGAAGATCAGCCGTAAGGTTAACGTTCACAGTACTAGATTAAGATATCAGTTACGACAAAATGCACGTGTATTTGTCCAGATTACTTATACAATGTTTGTTTTAAAAAGCTGTATTATATCGTTAGGTGGAGGAGATTTTTTGTTGTCATGCTGAGATAGGAAACGCCACTGTACTAAGACACTACGTGTATCGGGAGTGGGAGTGAGGGTGGGGGAGGGTGGGGGGCATTCTGGGTGCTATAACATCTGCCTGGCTGTAAAATGATATTCACAAGGCATGGTATCCAGTGGGTGCTATAACATCTGCCTGGCTGTAAAATGATATTCACAAGGCATGGTATCCAGTGGGTGCTATAACATCTGCCTGGCTGTAAAATGATATTTACAGGACATGATATCCAGTGGGTGTTATAACATCTGCCTGGCTGTAAAATGATATTTACAGGACATGATATCCAGTGGGTGTTATAACATCTGCCTGGCTGTAAAATGATATTCACAAGGCATGGTATCCAGTGGGTGCTATAACATCTGCCTGGCTGTAAAATGATATTCACAAGGCATGGTATCCAGTGGGTGCTATAACATCTGCCTGGCTGTAAAATGATATTTACAAGGCATGATATCCAGTGGGTGCTATAACATCTGCCTGGCTGTAAAATGATATTCACAAGGCATGGTATCCAGTGGGTGCTATAACATCTGCCTGGCTGTAAAATGATATTTACAAGGCATGATATCCAGTG
The DNA here is from genome assembly GCA_021962125.1 of Bulinus truncatus. Taxonomy (NCBI): domain Eukaryota; kingdom Metazoa; phylum Mollusca; class Gastropoda; family Planorbidae; genus Bulinus; species Bulinus truncatus. Next base: position 8,843,572 of record JAGDYQ010000027.1, on the reverse strand, counting down.
GGTGCTATAACATCTGCCTGGCTGTAAAATGATATTTACAAGGCATGATATCCAGTGGGTGATATAACATCTGCCTGGCTGTAAAATGATATTTACAAGGCATGATATCCAGTGGGTGCTATAACATCTGCCTGGCTGTAAAATGATATTTTCTCAAGGCATGATATCCAGTGGGTGCTATAACATCTGCCTGGCTGTAAAATGATATTTACAAGGCATGATATCCAGTGGGTGCTATAACATCTGCCTGGCTGTAAAATGATATTTACAAGGCATGATATCCAGTGGGTGCTATAACATCTGCCTGGCTGTAAAATGATATTTACAAGGCATGATATCCAGTGGGTGCTATAACATCTGCCTGGCTGTAAAATGATATTTACAAGGCATGATATCCAGTGGGTGCTATAACATCTGCCTGGCTGTAAAATGATATTCACAAGGCATGATATCCAGTGGGTGCTATAACATCTGCCTGGCTGTAAAATGATATTTACAAGGCATGATATCCAGTGGGTGCTATAACATCTGCCTGGCTGTAAAATGATATTCACAAGGCATGATATCCAGTGGGTGCTATAACATCTGCCTGGCTGTAAAATGATATTTACAAGGCATGATATCCAGTGGGTGCTATAACATCTGCCTGGCTGTAAAATGATATTCACAAGGCATGATATCCAGTGGGTGCTATAACATCTGCCTGGCTGTAAAATGATATTTACAAGGCATGGTATCCAGTGGGTGCTATAACATCTGCCTGGCTGTAAAATGATATTCACAAGGCATGGTATCCAGTGGGTGCTATAACATCTGCCTGGCTGTAAAATGATATTTACAAGGCATGGTATCCAGTGGGTGCTATAACATCTGCCTGGCTGTAAAATGATATTCACAAGGCATGGTATCCAGTGGGTGCTATAACATCTGCCTGGCTGTAAAATGATATTTTCAACGCATGATATCCAGTGGGTGCTATAACATCTGCCTGGCTGTAAAATGATATTCACAAGGCATGGTATCCAGTGGGTGCTATAACATCTGCCTGGCTGTAAAATGATATTTTCAACGCATGATATCCAGTGGGTGCTATAACATCTGCCTGGCTGTAAAATGATATTTACAAGGCATGGTATCCAGTGGGTGCTATAACATCTGCCTGGCTGTAAAATGATATTTTCAAGGCATGGTATCCAGTGGGTGCTATAACATCTGCCTGGCTGTAAAATGATATTTACAAGGCATGGTATCCAGTGGGTGCTATAACATCTGCCTGGCTGTAAAATGATATTTTCAAGGCATGATATCCAGTGGGTGCTATAACATCTGCCTGGCTGTAAAATGATATTTACAAGGCATGGTATCCAGTGGGTGCTATAACATCTGCCTGGCTGTAAAATGATATTTACAAGGCATGGTATCCAGTGGGTGCTATAACATCTGCCTGGCTGTAAAATGATATTTTCAAGGCATGGTATCCAGTGGGTGCTATAACATCTGCCTGGCTGTAAAATGATATTTACAAGGCATGATATCCAGTGGGTGCTATAACATCTGCCTGGCTGTAAAATGATATTTACAAGGCATGATATCCAGTGGGTGCTATAACATCTGCCTGGCTGTAAAATGATATTTACAAGGCATGATATCCAGTGGGTGCTATAACATCTGCCTGGCTGTAAAATGATATTTACAAGGCATGATATCCAGTGGGTGCTATAACATCTGCCTGGCTGTAAAATGATATTTACAAGGCATGATATCCAGTGGGTGCTATAACATCTGCCTGGCTGTAAAATGATATTTACAAGGCATGATATCCAGTGGGTGTTATAACATCTGCCTGGCTGTAAAATGATATTTACAAGACATGATATCCAGTGGGTGCTATAACATCTGCCTGGCTGTAAAATGATATTTACAAGGCATGATATCCAGTGGGTGCTATAACATCTGCCTGGCTGTAAAATGATATTTACAAGGCATGATATCTAATTATTCTTACCGTATTCATCTAATAAATCTGATTAAGAGCCCCCATTCAACACGCTGTATCATTTACAGGAGAAACTATTCTATTAGCCATAAATATATTATTTGAATCATCGACACATGAATGTGACATGGAAATGATCCGTATCATTTCCATAGAGTTTCTTGGTGTGACACACAAAATCTATTTTTTTTATTTTTTTAAAACATCAGAATTTCACCCTCATTAAATTGGGGCATTTTCTTTCTCTTTTATGTTATTCCTGGTCTGTGGAAGAATTTGTTTTAAATTCTCATTTCAAAGTCTATTTTTAGAACTGCACCCCCCCTCTCTCTCCCTCAATCATTTTATCCCTCTCTCCCCCTCCCGCATGACACACACACACCACACACACACACACATATCTCTCTCTGTGTATTTCCTTTTAAAAATCTATTATGCACTTTAGCGCCAGCTGTCCAGTACGTCCCAATTAGTTTCTGGCTCCTAGGGAACTAGTCCGGAGGGGGGGGAGCAGTGAGTCAAATTTAATTGTTAGGGAAGTCAATCAAACCGCGTCTTCCTCCCTCCCTCACCCCCACCCCCCAACCCTTTCCCTCCCCCCGTCGTTTGTGATGGGCAAATATTATAAGTTCAAGTGATAGAAGGCGCTCTCTAACGAGTGTAGATAATGGATGGTTTCAGGTGGTATTCATTTAGAGGCCGGGGGGGGGGGAATACTTCCTTCGTTGTTGTTGATGTTTTCTGCTAAAGGTTTAAACACTTTTTTTTGTGGACTCGTATAAAAAAATAACTGACACAAAGTCCTGACAAAAGAAAATATCCGTGATGAATATTGGAAGTTCACTTTCTTTTAAAAAAAAAAAAACTAGAGCATCTGGCACGTGGGGGGAGGGGGGGTTAAATAAATGAAGAGATTAAATGGGAAGATTATTTACAGAAAAAAAAAGGGATTGCGCTGGATATAAAACTTTGTAATTGTATGTTTAATTGAGTCATTTTCATTATTCATGTACTTGGAGAATTGACTAGACGGAGCGCTGCGGGCAGAGAGATGGAATCGGGATAACTACAAATTGAATTAGTGTGAGAGACACAGACACTGGTTTGGGAGTGGGGGGTCACAACAATAAGTTTTATTCTTCCCTCTTACTTCTTCACACGTCTGTGGGGCGAGATGGAAATATCACAAGTTGCCCACGGTGGAGGGGGGATGGACGGATAACCAATTAAAGACATTTTGGTGAAATCTCCCGGAGCCAGGACATGGCTTGATCTCGGTTGGTTCCGTCGAGCTGTAGAAATGTTCAAGTCCGGTGTCACAGGTTCGAACGATCACCTTGTGTCACCGTGCTGCAGAGTTGTCTGCCCAAACGTTGAACTAGGTCGCCCAATAAATATAAAGTACTAATGGGAGTACAGTGAAATACAAACAGGCGCAGGTGTAGATCGGCGGATATCAGAATAACTGGATACATCGCCGTGGGGGTGGGGGGTTACATGGTGGCGCGATGCGGCTGTTTGAATCTCAGCAACGTTAGCGTACATACGTCATCCCTTGGCGCCCCCGCCATGGTCACTGCAGCAGGGCCGTCGACGAGAGCGAGTAGCATGAACACGCCTTTCGATACAGTAGTCCAACTAGAAAATGGGGAGAGTGTGTGTAAACTATAAAGGACCTCCCCCCACTCCCCCACCCCACCCCACCCCGGTTGGTGGGAAATCTCAGGCGGGCTCAGATTCGTTGGCGGTGGCCCTAAATGCAGTCACACGCAAGGCGAGGTTATGATAAACAGGAAGTCCACAATGTCCCAGCAGTGGCTTCCAATATGATACACGACCCATAGACAAACATCTCGTCATACTGAACGGGGCATAGTAGATTAACGAATATCTTAAGAGGATAAATTTTTAAAAGGGGGGGAGGGGTCAGACGGTTGGGGGGGGGGTTTACGTAATGTGGATATAATACAAAAATGTTAACGACAGACATTTACAGAAAATATAATACACAGATGATAAAGCATCTTAAAAGAATTTTACAAAATGAAATACTCGGCAGACGATTAATAATAATACTTCAATACATATAGCAACAACTAATGTCATCAACACATACTGCAACACACACAACAATAACTAATGTCATCAACACATAATGCAACACACACAACAATAACTAATGTCATCAACACATAATGCAACACACACAACAATAACTAATGTCATCAACACATAATGCAACACACACAACAATAACTAATGTCATCAACACATACTGCAACACACACAACAACTAATGTCATCAACACATAATGCAACACACACAACAATAACTAATGTCATCAACACATAATGCAACACACACAACAATAACTAATGTCATCAACACATAATGCAACACACACAACAATAACTAATGTCATCAACACATAATGCAACACACACAACAATAACTAATGTCATCAACACATACTGCAACACACACAACAACTAATGTCATCAACACATAATGCAACACACACAACAATAACTAATGTCATCAACACATACTGCAACACACACAACAATAACTAATGTCATCAACACATAATGCAACACACACAACAATAACTAATGTCATCAACACATAATGCAACACACACAACAATAACTAATGTCATCAACACATACTGCAACACACACAACAATAACTAATGTCATCAACACACGTTCTTCTGAACGTTTTTTATGCCCGTCACGACAGTGGGGTGGGTGTGTCTCGGGGTATTTCTTTTAATTATCTGCCCTGGAAATCTACAATACTCTCTATACCGAGTAATTGGTTTCGATAAAATGTAGTTAGGTAGATCCAGAGATATGGAGAAAAGAGAGAGAGAGAGAGAGAGAGAGAGAATTAGTGACATTAAAAGAAGACAGTGACAACCTAAAAAAATGAAGTGAGAAATATTCATACTGGTTTAACCCTCCGGGGTATATCCATTTCTTCTTGAAACTGGAAATGAAGATTCCATGTATGGAAAATGGCTTATATCATTACGTCTCGTGTCGTACGGAATATATTCGTTTCATATGTTTCAGCGAACAGGGCGGTGTATGATGGGGAAGGGGATGGGGCATTGCACTGGCATGAGCTCATCATCTACTGTGTGGATCAAGTTTGCCCACTAACTAATAAATAAGGAATGTCGCACTGGCATGAGCTCATCATCTACTGTGTGGATCAAGTTTGCCCACTAACTAATAAATAAGGAATGTCGCACTGGCATGAGCTCATCATCTACTATGTGGATCAAGTTTGCCCACTAACTAATAAATAAGGAATGTCGCACTGGCATGAGCTCATCATCTACTGTGTGGATCAAGTTTGCCCACTAACTAATAAATAAGGAATGTCGCACTGGCATGAGCTCATCATCTACTATGTGGATCAAGTTTGCCCACTAACTAATAAATAAGGAATGTCGCACTGGCATGAGCTCATCATCTACTATGTGGATCAAGTTTGCCCACTAACTAATAAATAAGGAATGTCGCACTGGCATGAGCTCATCATCTACTATGTGGATCAAGTTTGCCCACTAACTAATAAATAAGGAATGTCGCACTGGCATGAGCTCATCATCTACTATGTGGATCAAGTTTGCCCACTAACTAATAAATAAGGAATGTCGCACTGGCATGAGCTCATCATCTACTATGTGGATCAAGTTTGCCCACTAACTAATAAAGAAGGAATGTCGCACTGGCATGAGCTCATCATCTACTGTGTGGATCAAGTTTGCCCACTAACTAATAAATAAGGAATGTCGCACTGGCATGAGCTCATCATCTACTATGTGGATCAAGTTTGCCCACTAACTAATAAATAAGGAATGTCGCACTGGCATGAGCTCATCCTCTACTATGTGGATCAAGTTTGCCCACTAACTAATAAATAAGGAATGTCGCACTGGCATGAGCTCATCATCTACTATGTGGATCAAGTTTGCCCACTAACTAATAAATAAGGAATGTCGCACTGGCATGAGCTCATCATCCACTGTGTGGATCAAGTTTGCCCACTAACTAATAAATAAGGAATGTCGCACTGGCATGAGCTCATCATCTACTGTGTGGATCAAGTTTGCCCACTAACTAATAAATAAGGAATGTCGCACTGGCATGAGCTCATCATCTACTGTGTGGATCAAGTTTGCCCACTAACTAATAAATAAGGAATGTCGCACTGGCATGAGCTCATCATCTACTGTGTGGATCAAGTTTGCCCACTAACTAATAAATAAGGAATGTCGCACTGGCATGAGCTCATCATCTACTGTGTGGATCAAGTTTGCCCACTAACTAATAAATAAGGAATGTCGCACTGGCATGAGCTCATCATCTACTGTGTGGATCAAGTTTGCCCACTAACTAATAAATAAGGAATGTCGCACTGGCATGAGCTCATCATCTACTGTGTGGATCAAGTTTGCCCACTAACTAATAAATAAGGAATGTCGCACTGGCATGAGCTCATCATCTACTGTGTGGATCAAGTTTGCCCACTAACTAATAAATAAGGAATGTCGCACTGGCATGAGCTCATCATCTACTGTGTGGATCAAGTTTGCCCACTAACTAATAAATAAGGAATGTCGCACTGGCATGAGCTCATCATCTACTGTGTGGATCAAGTTTGCCCACTAACTAATAAATAAGGAATGTCGCACTGGCATGAGCTCATCATCTACTGTGTGGATCAAGTTTGCCCACTAACTAATAAATAAGGGATGTCGCACTGACACGGGTTTATCCTCTACTATGTGGATCAAGTTAGCCCACTAACTAATAAATAAGGGATGTCGCACTGACACGGGTTTATCCTCTACTATGTGGATCAAGTTAGCCCACTAACTAATAAATAAGGAATGTCGCACTGGCATGAGCTCATCATCTACTGTGTGGATCAAGTTAGCCCACTAACTAATAAATAAGGGATGTCGCACTGGCACGAGCTCATCATATATTGTGTGGATCAAGTTAGCCCACTAACTAATAAATAAGGGATGTCGCACTGACACGGGTTTATCCTCTACTATGTGGATCAAGTTAGCCCACTAACTAATAAATAAGGGATATCGCACTGACACGGGTTTATCCTCTACTATGTGGATCAAGTTAGCCCACTAACTAATAAATAAGGAATGTCGCACTGGCATGAGCTCATCATCTACTGTGTGGATCAAGTTAGCCCACTAACTAATAAATAAGGAATGTCGCACTGGCATGAGCTCATCATCTACTGTGTGGATCAAGTTAGCCCACTAACTAATAAATAAGGGATGTCGCACTGGCACGAGCTCATCATATATTGTGTGGATCAAGTTAGCCCACTAACTAATAAATAAGGGATATCGCACTGACACGGGTTTATCCTCTACTATGTGGATCAAGTTAGCCCACTAACTAATAAATAAGGGATGTCGCACTGGCATGAGCTCATCATCTACTGTGTGGATCAAGTTTGCCCACTAACTAATAAATAAGGGATGTCGCACTGGCATGAGCTCATCATCTACTGTGTGGATCAAGTTAGCCCACTAACTAATAAATAAGGAATGTCGCACTGGCATGAGCTCATCATCTACTGTGTGGATCAAGTTAGCCCACTAACTAATAAATAAGGAATGTCGCACTGGCATGAGCTCATCATCTACTGTGTGGATCAAGTTAGCCCACTAACTAATAAATAAGGAATGTCGCACTGGCATGAGCTCATCATCTACTGTGTGGATCAAGTTAGCCCACTAACTAATAAATAAGGAATGTCGCACTGGCATGAGCTCATCATCTACTGTGTGGATCAAGTTAGCCCACTAACTAATAAATAAGGGATGTCGCACTGACACGGGTTTATCCTCTACTATGTGGATCAAGTTAGCCCACTAACTAATAAATAAGGGATGTCGCACTGACACGGGTTTATCCTCTACTATGTGGATCAAGTTAGCCCACTAACTAATAAATAAGGGATGTCGCACTGGCACGAGCTCATCATATATTGTGTGGATCAAGTTAGCCCACTAACTAATAAATAAGGGATGTCGCACTGACACGGGTTTATCCTCTACTATGTGGATCAAGTTAGCCCACTAACTAATAAATAAGGGATATCGCACTGACACGGGTTTTATCCTCTACTATGAGGATCAAGTTAGCCCACTAACTAATAAATAAGGGATGTCGCACTGACACGGGTTTATCCTCTACTATGTGGATCAAGTTAGCCCACTAACTAATAAATAAGGGATGTCGCACTGACACGGGTTTATCCTCTACTATGTGGATCAAGTTAGCCCACTAACTAATAAATAAGGGATGTCGCACTGACACGGGTTTATCCTCTACTATGTGGATCAAGTTAGCCCACTTACTAATAAATAAGGGATGTCGCACTGACACGGGTTTATCCTCTACTATGTGGATCAAGTTAGCCCACTAACTAATAAATAAGGGATGTCGCACTGACACGGGTTTATCCTCTACTATGTGGATCAAGTTAGCCCACTAACTAATAAATAAGGGATGTCGCACTGACACGGGTTTATCCTCTACTATGTGGATCAAGTTAGCCCACTAACTAATAAATAAGGGATGTCGCACTGACACGGGTTTATCCTCTACTATGTGGATCAAGTTAGCCCACTAACTAATAAATAAGGGATGTCGCACTGGCATGAGCTCATCATCTACTATGTGGATCAAGTTTGCCCACTAACTAATAAAGAAGGAATGTCGCACTGGCATGAGCTCATCATCTACTGTGTGGATCAAGTTTGCCCACTAACTAATAAATAAGGAATGTCGCACTGGCATGAGCTCATCATCTACTATGTGGATCAAGTTTGCCCACTAACTAATAAATAAGGAATGTCGCACTGGCATGAGCTCATCCTCTACTATGTGGATCAAGTTTGCCCACTAACTAATAAATAAGGAATGTCGCACTGGCATGAGCTCATCATCTACTATGTGGATCAAGTTTGCCCACTAACTAATAAATAAGGAATGTCGCACTGGCATGAGCTCATCATCCACTGTGTGGATCAAGTTTGCCCACTAACTAATAAATAAGGAATGTCGCACTGGCATGAGCTCATCATCTACTGTGTGGATCAAGTTTGCCCACTAACTAATAAATAAGGAATGTCGCACTGGCATGAGCTCATCATCTACTGTGTGGATCAAGTTTGCCCACTAACTAATAAATAAGGAATGTCGCACTGGCATGAGCTCATCATCTACTGTGTGGATCAAGTTTGCCCACTAACTAATAAATAAGGAATGTCGCACTGGCATGAGCTCATCATCTACTGTGTGGATCAAGTTTGCCCACTAACTAATAAATAAGGAATGTCGCACTGGCATGAGCTCATCATCTACTGTGTGGATCAAGTTTGCCCACTAACTAATAAATAAGGAATGTCGCACTGGCATGAGCTCATCATCTACTGTGTGGATCAAGTTTGCCCACTAACTAATAAATAAGGAATGTCGCACTGGCATGAGCTCATCATCTACTGTGTGGATCAAGTTTGCCCACTAACTAATAAATAAGGAATGTCGCACTGGCATGAGCTCATCATCTACTGTGTGGATCAAGTTTGCCCACTAACTAATAAATAAGGAATGTCGCACTGGCATGAGCTCATCATCTACTGTGTGGATCAAGTTTGCCCACTAACTAATAAATAAGGAATGTCGCACTGGCATGAGCTCATCATCTACTGTGTGGATCAAGTTTGCCCACTAACTAATAAATAAGGGATGTCGCACTGACACGGGTTTATCCTCTACTATGTGGATCAAGTTAGCCCACTAACTAATAAATAAGGGATGTCGCACTGACACGGGTTTATCCTCTACTATGTGGATCAAGTTAGCCCACTAACTAATAAATAAGGAATGTCGCACTGGCATGAGCTCATCATCTACTGTGTGGATCAAGTTAGCCCACTAACTAATAAATAAGGGATGTCGCACTGGCACGAGCTCATCATATATTGTGTGGATCAAGTTAGCCCACTAACTAATAAATAAGGGATGTCGCACTGACACGGGTTTATCCTCTACTATGTGGATCAAGTTAGCCCACTAACTAATAAATAAGGGATATCGCACTGACACGGGTTTATCCTCTACTATGTGGATCAAGTTAGCCCACTAACTAATAAATAAGGAATGTCGCACTGGCATGAGCTCATCATCTACTGTGTGGATCAAGTTAGCCCACTAACTAATAAATAAGGAATGTCGCACTGGCATGAGCTCATCATCTACTGTGTGGATCAAGTTAGCCCACTAACTAATAAATAAGGGATGTCGCACTGGCACGAGCTCATCATATATTGTGTGGATCAAGTTAGCCCACTAACTAATAAATAAGGGATATCGCACTGACACGGGTTTATCCTCTACTATGTGGATCAAGTTAGCCCACTAACTAATAAATAAGGGATGTCGCACTGGCATGAGCTCATCATCTACTGTGTGGATCAAGTTTGCCCACTAACTAATAAATAAGGGATGTCGCACTGGCATGAGCTCATCATCTACTGTGTGGATCAAGTTAGCCCACTAACTAATAAATAAGGAATGTCGCACTGGCATGAGCTCATCATCTACTGTGTGGATCAAGTTAGCCCACTAACTAATAAATAAGGAATGTCGCACTGGCATGAGCTCATCATCTACTGTGTGGATCAAGTTAGCCCACTAACTAATAAATAAGGAATGTCGCACTGGCATGAGCTCATCATCTACTGTGTGGATCAAGTTAGCCCACTAACTAATAAATAAGGAATGTCGCACTGGCATGAGCTCATCATCTACTGTGTGGATCAAGTTAGCCCACTAACTAATAAATAAGGGATGTCGCACTGACACGGGTTTATCCTCTACTATGTGGATCAAGTTAGCCCACTAACTAATAAATAAGGGATGTCGCACTGACACGGGTTTATCCTCTACTATGTGGATCAAGTTAGCCCACTAACTAATAAATAAGGGATGTCGCACTGGCACGAGCTCATCATATATTGTGTGGATCAAGTTAGCCCACTAACTAATAAATAAGGGATGTCGCACTGACACGGGTTTATCCTCTACTATGTGGATCAAGTTAGCCCACTAACTAATAAATAAGGGATATCGCACTGACACGGGTTTATCCTCTACTATGAGGATCAAGTTAGCCCACTAACTAATAAATAAGGGATGTCGCACTGACACGGGTTTATCCTCTACTATGTGGATCAAGTTAGCCCACTAACTAATAAATAAGGGATGTCGCACTGACACGGGTTTATCCTCTACTATGTGGATCAAGTTAGCCCACTAACTAATAAATAAGGGATGTCGCACTGACACGGGTTTATCCTCTACTATGTGGATCAAGTTAGCCCACTTACTAATAAATAAGGGATGTCGCACTGACACGGGTTTATCCTCTACTATGTGGATCAAGTTAGCCCACTAACTAATAAATAAGGGATGTCGCACTGACACGGGTTTATCCTCTACTATGTGGATCAAGTTAGCCCACTAACTAATAAATAAGGGATGTCGCACTGACACGGGTTTATCCTCTACTATGTGGATCAAGTTAGCCCACTAACTAATAAATAAGGGATGTCGCACTGACACGGGTTTATCCTCTACTATGTGGATCAAGTTAGCCCACTAACTAATAAATAAGGGATGTCGCACTGACACGGGTTTATCCTCTACTATGTGGATCAAGTTAGCCCACTAACTAATAAATAAGGGATATCGCACTGACACGGGTTTATCCTCTACTATGTGGATCAAGTTTGCCCATTAACTAATAAATAAGGAATGTCGCACTGGCATGAGCTCATCATCTACTGTGTGGATCAAGTTTGCCCACTAACTAATAAATAAGGAATGTCGCACTGGCATGAGCTCATCATCTACTGTGTGGATCAAGTTTGCCCACTAACTAATAAATAAGGAATGCCGCACTGGCATGAGCTCATCATCTACTGTGTGGATCAAGTTTGCCCACTAACTAATAAATAAGGAATGTCGCACTGGCATGAGCTCATCATCTACTGTGTGGATCAAGTTAGCCCACTAACTAATAAATAAGGAATGTCGCACTGGCATGAGCTCATCATCTACTGTGTGGATCAAGTTTGCCCACTAACTAATAAATAAGGAATGTCGCACTGGCATGAGCTCATCATCTACTGTGTGGATCAAGTTAGCCCACTAACTAATAAATAAGGGATGTCACACTGGCATGAGCTCATCATCTACTGTGTGGATCAAGTTAGCCCACTAACTAATAAATAAGGGATGTCGCACTGGCATGAGCTCATCATCTACTGTGTGGATCAAGTTAGCCCACTAACTAATAAATAAGGAATATCGCACTGGCATGAGCTCATCATCTACTGTGTGGATCAAGTTTGCCCACTAACTAATAAATAAGGAATGTCGCACTGGCATGAGCTCATCATCTACTGTGTGGATCAAGTTAGCCCACTAACTAATAAATAAGGAATGTCGCACTGGCATGAGCTCATCATCTACTGTGTGGATCAAGTTTGCCCACTAACTAATAAATAAGGGATGTCGCACTGGCATGAGCTCATCATCTACTGTGTGGATCAAGTTTGCCCACTAACTAATAAATAAGGGATGTCGCACTGGCACGAGCTCATCATATATTGTGTGGATCAAGTTAGCCCACTAACTAATAAATAAGGGATGTCGCACTGACACGGGTTTATCCTCTACTATGTGGATCAAGTTAGCCCACTAACTAATAAATAAGGGATATCGCACTGACACGGGTTTATCCTCTACTATGTGGATCAAGTTAGCCCACTAACTAATAAATAAGGGATGTCGCACTGACACGGGTTTATCCTCTACTATGTGGATCAAGTTAGCCCACTAACTAATAAATAAGGAATGTCGCACTGGCATGAGCTCATCATCTACTGTGTGGATCAAGTTTGCCCACTAACTAATAAATAAGGGATGTCGCACTGGCATGAGCTCATCATCTACTGTGTGGATCAAGTTAGCCCACTAACTAATAAATAAGGAATGTCGCACTGGCATGAGCTCATCATCTACTGTGTGGATCAAGTTAGCCCACTAACTAATAAATAAGGAATGTCGCACTGGCATGAGCTCATCATCTACTGTGTGGATCAAGTTAGCCCACTAACTAATAAATAAGGAATGTCGCACTGGCATGAGCTCATCATCTACTGTGTGGATCAAGTTAGCCCACTAACTAATAAATAAGGGATGTCGCACTGACACGGGTTTATCCTCTACTATGTGGATCAAGTTAGCCCACTAACTAATAAATAAGGGATGTCGCACTGACACGGGTTTATCCTCTACTATGTGGATCAAGTTAGCCCACTAACTAATAAATAAGGAATGTCGCACTGGCATGAGCTCATCATCTACTGTGTGGATCAAGTTAGCCCACTAACTAATAAATAAGGCATGTCGCACTGGCACGAGCTCATCATATATTGTGTGGATCAAGTTAGCCCACTAACTAATAAATAAGGGATGTCGCACTGACACGGGTTTATCCTCTACTATGTGGATCAAGTTAGCCCACTAACTAATAAATAAGGGATATCGCACTGACACGGGTTTATCCTCTACTATGTGGATCAAGTTAGCCCACTAACTAATAAATAAGGAATGTCGCACTGGCATGAGCTCATCATCTACTGTGTGGATCAAGTTAGCCCACTAACTAATAAATAAGGAATGTCGCACTGGCATGAGCTCATCATCTACTGTGTGGATCAAGTTAGCCCACTAACTAATAAATAAGGGATGTCGCACTGGCACGAGCTCATCATCTAGTGTGTGGATCAAGTTAGCCCACTAACTAATAAATAAGGGATATCGCACTGACACGGGTTTATCCTCTACTATGTGGATCAAGTTAGCCCACTAACTAATAAATAAGGGATGTCGCACTGACACGGGTTTATCCTCTACTATGTGGATCAAGTTAGCCCACTAACTAATAAATAAGGGATGTCGCACTGACACGGGTTTATCCTCTACTATGTGGATCAAGTTAGCCCACTAACTAATAAATAAGGGATGTCGCACTGGCATGAGCTCATCTTCTACTGTGTGGATCAAGTTAGCCCACTAACTAATAAATAAGGGATGTCGCACTGACACGGGTTTATCCTCTACTATGTGGATCAAGTTAGCCCACTAACTAATAAATAAGGGATGTCGCACTGACACCGGTTTATCCTCTTCTATGTGGATCAAGTTAGCCCACTAACTAATAAATAAGGGATGTCGCACTGGCACGAGCTCATCATATATTGTGTGGATCAAGTTAGCCCACTAACTAATAAATAAGGGATATCGCACTGACACGGGTTTATCCTCTACTATGTGGATCAAGTTAGCCCACTAACTAATAAATAAGGGATGTCGCACTGACACGGGTTTATCCTCTACTGTGTGGATCAAGTTAGCCCACTAACTAATAAATAAGGGATGTCGCACTGGCACGAGCTCATCATCTACTGTGTGGATCAAGTTAGCCCACTAACTAATAAATAAGGAATGTCGCACTGGCATGAGCTCATCATCTACTGTGTGGATCAAGTTAGCCCACTAACTAATAAATAAGGGATGTCGCACTGGCACGAGCTCATCATATATTGTGTGGATCAAGTTAGCCCACTAACTAATAAATAAGGGATATCGCACTGACACGGGTTTATCCTCTACTATGTGGATCAAGTTAGCCCACTAACTAATAAATAAGGGATGTCGCACTGACACGGGTTTATCCTCTACTGTGTGGATCAAGTTAGCCCACTAACTAATAAATAAGGGATGTCGCACTGGCACGAGCTCATCATCTACTGTGTGGATCAAGTTAGCCCACTAACTAATAAATAAGGAATGTCGCACTGGCATGAGCTCATCATCTACTGTGTGGATCAAGTTAGCCTACTAACTAATAAATAAGGGATGTCGCACTGGCACGAGCTCATCATCTACTGTGTGGATCAAGTTAGCCCACTAACTAATAAATAAGGAATGTCGCACTGGCATGAGCTCATCATCTACTGTGTGGATCAAGTTAGCCCACTAACTAATAAATAAGGGATGTCGCACTGGCACGAGCTCATCATATATTGTGTGGATCAAGTTAGCCCACTAACTAATAAATAAGGGATATCGCACTGACACGGGTTTATCCTCTACTATGTGGATCAAGTTAGCCCACTAACTAATAAATAAGGGATGTCGCACTGACACGGGTTTATCCTCTACTGTGTGGATCAAGTTAGCCCACTAACTAATAAATAAGGGATGTCGCACTGGCACGAGCTCATCATCTACTGTGTGGATCAAGTTAGCCCACTAACTAATAAATAAGGGATGTCGCACTGGCACGAGCTCATCATATATTGTGTGGATCAAGATAGCCCACTAACTAATAAATTTTGGATATCGCACTGACACGGGTTTATCCTCTACTATGTGGATCAAGTTAGCCCACTAACTAATAAATAAGGGATGTCGCACTGACAGGGGTTTATCCTCTACTGTGTGGATCAAGTTAGCCAACTAACTAATAAATAAGGGATGTCGCACTGGCACGAGCTCATCATCTACTGTGTGGATCAAGTTAGCCCACTAACTAATAAATAAGGAATGTCGCACTGGCATGAGCTCGTCATCTACTGTGTGGATCAAGTTAGCCCACTAACTAATAAATAAGGGATGTCGCACTGGCACGAGCTCATCATATATTGTGTGGATCATGTTAGCCCACTAACTAATAAATAAGGGATATCGCACTGACACGGGTTTATCCTCTACTGTGTGGATCAAGTTAGCCCACTAACTAATAAATAAGGGATATCGCACTGACACGGGTTTATCCTCTACTATGTGGATCAAGTTAGCCCACTAACTAATAAATAAGGGATGTCGCACTGACACGGGTTTATCCTCTACTATGTGGATCAAGTTAGCCCACTTACTAATAAATAAGGGATGTCGCACTGACACGGGTTTATCCTCTTCTATGTGGATCAAGTTAGCCCACTAACTAATAAATAAGGGATGTCGCACTGGCACGAGCTCATCATATATTGTGTGGATCAAGTTAGCCCACTAACTAATAAATAAGGGATGTCGCACTGACACGGGTTTATCCTCTACTATGTGGATCAAGTTAGCCAACTAACTAATAAATAAGGGATGTCGCACTGACACGGGTTTATCCTCTACTATGTGGATCAAGTTAGCCCACTAACTAATAAATAAGGGATGTCGCACTGACACCGGTTTATCCTCTTCTATGTGGATCAAGTTAGCCCACTAACTAATAAATAAGGGATGTCGCACTGGCACGAGCTCATCATATATTGTGTGGATCAAGTTAGCCCACTAACTAATAAATAAGGGATATCGCACTGACACGGGTTTATCCTCTACTATGTGGATCAAGTTAGCCCACTAACTAATAAATAAGGGATGTCGCACTGACACGGGTTTATCCTCTACTGTGTGGATCAAGTTAGCCCACTAACTAATAAATAAGGGATGTCGCACTGGCACGAGCTCATCATCTACTGTGTGGATCAAGTTAGCCCACTAACTAATAAATAAGGAATGTCGCACTGGCATGAGCTCATCATCTACTGTGTGGATCAAGTTAGCCCACTAACTAATAAATAAGGGATGTCGCACTGGCACGAGCTCATCATATATTGTGTGGATCAAGTTAGCCCACTAACTAATAAATAAGGGATATCGCACTGACACGGGTTTATCCTCTACTATGTGGATCAAGTTAGCCCACTAACTAAAAAATAAGGGATGTCGCACTGACACGGGTTTATCCTCTACTGTGTGGATCAAGTTAGCCCACTAACTAATAAATAAGGGATGTCGCTCTGGCACGAGCTCATCATCTACTGTGTGGATCAAGTTTGCCCACTAACTAATAAATAAGGAATGTCGCACTGGCATGAGCTCATCATCTACTGTGTGGATCAAGTTAGCCCACTAACTAATAAATAAGGGATATCGCACTGGCATGAGCTCATCATCTACTGTGTGGATCAAGTTAGCCCACTAACTAATAAATAAGGGATGTCGCACTGGCACGAGCTCATCATATATTGTGTGGATCAAGTTAGCCCACTAACTAATAAATAAGGAATGTCGCACTGGCATGAGCTCATCATCTACTGTGTGGATCAAGTTAGCCCACTAACTAATAAATAAGGGATGTCGCACTGGCACGAGCTCATCATATATTGTGTGGATCAAGTTAGCCCACTAACTAATAAATAAGGGATATCGCACTGACACGGGTTTATCCTCTACTATGTGGATCAAGTTAGCCCACTAACTAAAAAATAAGGGATGTCGCACTGACACGGGTTTATCCTCTACTGTGTGGATCAAGTTAGCCCACTAACTAATAAATAAGGGATGTCGCACTGGCACGAGCTCATCATCTACTGTGTGGATCAAGTTTGCCCACTAACTAATAAATAAGGAATGTCGCACTGGCATGAGCTCATCATCTACTGTGTGGATCAAGTTAGCCCACTAACTAATAAATAAGGAATGTCGCACTGGCATGAGCTCATCATCTACTGTGTGGATCAAGTTAGCCCACTAACTAATAAATAAGGGATGTCGCACTGGCACGAGCTCATCATATATTGTGTGGATCAAGTTAGCCCACTAACTAATAAATAAGGGATATCGCACTGACACGGGTTTATCCTCTACTATGTGGATCAAGTTAGCCCACTAACTAATAAATAAGGGATGTCGCACTGGCACGAGCTCATCATATATTGTGTGGATCAAGTTAGCCCACTAACTAATAAATAAGGGATATCGCACTGACACGGGTTTATCCTCTACTATGTGGATCAAGTTAGCCCACTAACTAATAAATAAGGGATGTCGCACTGACACGGGTTTATCCTCTACTATGTGGATCAAGTTAGCCCACTAACTAATAAATAAGGGATGTCGCACTGACACGGGTTTATCCTCTACTATGTGGATCAAGTTAGCCCACTAACTAATAAATAAGGGATGTCGCACTGACACGGGTTTATCCTCTACTATGTGGATCAAGTTAGCCCACTAACTAATAAATAAGGGATGTCGCACTGACACGGGTTTATCCTCTTCTATGTGGATCAAGTTAGCCCACTAACTAATAAATAAGGGATGTCGCACTGGCACGAGCTCATCATATATTGTGTGGATCAAGTTAGCCCACTAACTAATAAATAAGGGATATCGCACTGACACGGGTTTATCCTCTACTATGTGGATCAAGTTAGCCCACTAACTAATAAATAAGGGATGTCGCACTGACACGGGTTTATCCTCTACTGTGTGGATCAAGTTAGCCCACTAACTAATAAATAAGGGATGTCGCACTGGCACGAGCTCATCATCTACTGTGTGGATCAAGTTAGCCCACTAACTAATAAATAAGGAATGTCGCACTGGCATGAGCTCATCATCTACTGTGTGGATCAAGTTAGCCCACTAACTAATAAATAAGGGATGTCGCACTGGCAC
Source organism: Bulinus truncatus (assembly GCA_021962125.1). NCBI lineage: Eukaryota > Metazoa > Mollusca > Gastropoda > Planorbidae > Bulinus > Bulinus truncatus. The sequence continues at coordinate 8,824,923 of JAGDYQ010000027.1, read as the reverse complement.
GAGCTCATCATATATTGTGTGGATCAAGTTAGCCCACTAACTAATAAATAAGGGATATCGCACTGACACGGGTTTATCCTCTACTATGTGGATCAAGTTAGCCCACTAACTAATAAATAAGGGATGTCGCACTGACACGGGTTTATCCTCTACTGTGTGGATCAAGTTAGCCCACTAACTAATAAATAAGGGATGTCGCACTGGCACGAGCTCATCATCTACTGTGTGGATCAAGTTAGCCCACTAACTAATAAATAAGGGATATCGCACTGGCATGAGCTCATCATCTACTGTGTGGATCAAGTTAGCCCACTAACTAATAAATAAGGGATGTCGCACTGGCACGAGCTCATCATATATTGTGTGGATCAAGTTAGCCCACTAACTAATAAATAAGGAATGTCGCACTGGCATGAGCTCATCATCTACTGTGTGGATCAAGTTAGCCCACTAACTAATAAATAAGGGATGTCGCACTGGCACGAGCTCATCATATATTGTGTGGATCAAGTTAGCCCACTAACTAATAAATAAGGGATATCGCACTGACACGGGTTTATCCTCTACTATGTGGATCAAGTTAGCCCACTAACTAAAAAATAAGGGATGTCGCACTGACACGGGTTTATCCTCTACTGTGTGGATCAAGTTAGCCCACTAACTAATAAATAAGGGATGTCGCACTGGCACGAGCTCATCATCTACTGTGTGGATCAAGTTTGCCCACTAACTAATAAATAAGGAATGTCGCACTGGCATGAGCTCATCATCTACTGTGTGGATCAAGTTAGCCCACTAACTAATAAATAAGGAATGTCGCACTGGCATGAGCTCATCATCTACTGTGTGGATCAAGTTAGCCCACTAACTAATAAATAAGGGATGTCGCACTGGCACGAGCTCATCATATATTGTGTGGATCAAGTTAGCCCACTAACTAATAAATAAGGGATATCGCACTGACACGGGTTTATCCTCTACTATGTGGATCAAGTTAGCCCACTAACTAATAAATAAGGGATGTCGCACTGGCACGAGCTCATCATATATTGTGTGGATCAAGTTAGCCCACTAACTAATAAATAAGGGATATCGCACTGACACGGGTTTATCCTCTACTATGTGGATCAAGTTAGCCCACTAACTAATAAATAAGGGATGTCGCACTGACACGGGTTTATCCTCTACTATGTGGATCAAGTTAGCCCACTAACTAATAAATAAGGGATGTCGCACTGACACGGGTTTATCCTCTACTATGTGGATCAAGTTAGCCCACTAACTAATAAATAAGGGATGTCGCACTGACACGGGTTTATCCTCTACTATGTGGATCAAGTTAGCCCACTAACTAATAAATAAGGGATGTCGCACTGACACGGGTTTATCCTCTTCTATGTGGATCAAGTTAGCCCACTAACTAATAAATAAGGGATGTCGCACTGGCACGAGCTCATCATATATTGTGTGGATCAAGTTAGCCCACTAACTAATAAATAAGGGATATCGCACTGACACGGGTTTATCCTCTACTATGTGGATCAAGTTAGCCCACTAACTAATAAATAAGGGATGTCGCACTGACACGGGTTTATCCTCTACTGTGTGGATCAAGTTAGCCCACTAACTAATAAATAAGGGATGTCGCACTGGCACGAGCTCATCATCTACTGTGTGGATCAAGTTAGCCCACTAACTAATAAATAAGGAATGTCGCACTGGCATGAGCTCATCATCTACTGTGTGGATCAAGTTAGCCCACTAACTAATAAATAAGGGATGTCGCACTGGCACGAGCTCATCATATATTGTGTGGATCAAGTTAGCCCACTAACTAATAAATAAGGGATATCGCACTGACACGGGTTTATCCTCTACTATGTGGATCAAGTTAGCCCACTAACTAATAAATAAGGGATGTCGCACTGACACGGGTTTATCCTCTACTGTGTGGATCAAGTTAGCCCACTAACTAATAAATAAGGGATGTCGCACTGGCACGAGCTCATCATCTACTGTGTGGATCAAGTTAGCCCACTAACTAATAAATAAGGAATGTCGCACTGGCATGAGCTCATCATCTACTGTGTGGATCAAGTTAGCCTACTAACTAATAAATAAGGGATGTCGCACTGGCACGAGCTCATCATCTACTGTGTGGATCAAGTTAGCCCACTAACTAATAAATAAGGAATGTCGCACTGGCATGAGCTCATCATCTACTGTGTGGATCAAGTTAGCCCACTAACTAATAAATAAGGGATGTCGCACTGGCACGAGCTCATCATATATTGTGTGGATCAAGTTAGCCCACTAACTAATAAATAAGGGATATCGCACTGATACGGGTTTATCCTCTACTATGTGGATCAAGTTAGCCCACTAACTAATAAATAAGGGATGTCGCACTGACACGGGTTTATCCTCTACTGTGTGGATCAAGTTAGCCCACTAACTAATAAATAAGGGATGTCGCACTGGCACGAGCTCATCATCTACTGTGTGGATCAAGTTAGCCCACTAACTAATAAATAAGGAATGTCGCACTGGCATGAGCTCATCATCTACTGTGTGGATCAAGTTAGCCCACTAACTAATAAATAAGGAATGTCGCACTGGCATGAGCTCATCATCTACTGTGTGGATCAAGTTAGCCCACTAACTAATAAATAAGGGATGTCGCACTGGCACGAGCTCATCATATATTGTGTGGATCAAGTTAGCCCACTAACTAATAAATAAGGGATATCGCTTGCTGACACGGGTTTATCCTCTACTATGTGGATCAAGTTAGCCCACTAACTAATAAATAAGGGATGTCGCACTGACACGGGTTTATCCTCTACTGTGTGGATCAAGTTAGCCCACTAACTAATAAATAAGGGATGTCGCACTGGCACGAGCTCATCATCTACTGTGTGGATCAAGTTAGCCCACTAACTAATAAATAAGGAATGTCGCACTGGCATGAGCTCATCATCTACTGTGTGGATCAAGTTAGCCCACTAACTAATAAATAAGGGATGTCGCACTGGCACGAGCTCATCATATATTGTGTGGATCATGTTAGCCCACTAACTAATAAATAAGGGATATCGCACTGACACGGGTTTATCCTCTACTGTGTGGATCAAGTTAGCCCACTAACTAATAAATAAGGGATATCGCACTGACACGGGTTTATCCTCTACTATGTGGATCAAGTTAGCCCACTAACTAATAAATAAGGGATGTCGCACTGACACGGGTTTAGCCTCTACTGTGTGGATCAAGTTAGCCCACTAACTAATAAATAAGGGATGTCGCACTGGCACGAGCTCATCATCTACTGTGTGGATCAAGTTAGCCCACTAACTAATAAATAAGGAATGTCGCACTGGCATGAGCTCATCATCTACTGTGTGGATCAAGTTAGCCCACTAACTAATAAATAAGGAATGTCGCACTGGCATGAGCTCATCATCTACTGTGTGGATCAAGTTAGCCCACTAACTAATAAATAAGGGATGTCGCACTGGCACGAGCTCATCATATATTGTGTGGATCAAGTTAGCCCACTAACTAATAAATAAGGGATATCGCACTGACACGGGTTTATCCTCTACTATGTGGATCAAGTTAGCCCACTAACTAATAAATAAGGGATGTCGCACTGACACGGGTTTATCCTCTACTGTGTGGATCAAGTTAGCCCACTAACTAATAAATAAGGGATGTCGCACTGGCACGAGCTCATCATCTACTGTGTGGATCAAGTTAGCCCACTAACTAATAAAAAAGGAATGTCTCACTGGCATGAGCTCATCATCTACTGTGTGTATCAAGTTAGCCCACTAACTAATAAATAAGGGATGTCGCACTGGCACGAGCTCATCATATATTGTGTGGATCATGTTAGCCCACTAACTAATAAATAAGGGATATCGCACTGACACGGGTTTATCCTCTACTGTGTGGATCAAGTTAGCCCACTAACTAATAAATAAGGGATATCGCACTGGCATGGGTTTATCCTCTATTGTGTGGATCAAGTTAGCCCACTAACTAATAAATAAGGGATGTCGCACTGACACGGGTTTATCCTCTACTATGTGGATCAAGTTAGCCCACTAACTAATAAATAAGGGATGTCGCACTGGCACGAGCTCATCATCTACTGTGTTGATCAAGTTAGCCCACTAACTAATAAATAAGGGATATCGCACTGGCATGGGTTTATCCTCTACTATGTGGATCAAGTTAGCCCACTAACTTATAAATAAGGGATGTCGCACTGGCACGGGTTTATCCTCTACTATGTGGATCAAGTTAGCCCACTAACTAATAAATAAGGGATATCGCACTGACGTGGGTTTATCCTCTACTATGTGGATCAAGTTAGCCCACTAACTAATAAATAAGGGATATCGCACTGACACGGGTTTATCCTCTATTGTGTGGATCAAGTTAGCCCACTAACTAATAAATAAGGGATGTCGCACTGGCACGAGCTCATCATCTACTGTGTGGATCAAGTTTGCCCACTAACTAATAAATAAGGAATGTCGCACTGGCATGAGCTCATCATCTACTGTGTGGATCAAGTTAGCCCACTAACTAATAAATAAGGAATGTCGCACTGGCATGAGCTCATCATCTACTGTGTGGATCAAGTTAGCCCACTAACTAATAAATAAGGGATGTCGCACTGGCACGAGCTCATCATATATTGTGTGGATCAAGTTAGCCCACTAACTAATAAATAAGGGATATCGCACTGACACGGGTTTATCCTCTACTATGTGGATCAAGTTAGCCCACTAACTAATAAATAAGGGATGTCGCACTGGCACGAGCTCATCATATATTGTGTGGATCAAGTTAGCCCACTAACTAATAAATAAGGGATATCGCACTGACGTGGGTTTATCCTCTACTATGTGGATCAAGTTAGCCCACTAACTAATAAATAAGGGATATCGCACTGACGCGGGTTTATCCTCTACTATGTGGATCAAGTTAGCCCACTAACTAATAAATAAGGGATGTCGCACTGACACGGGTTTATCCTCTACTATGTGGATCAAGTTAGCCCACTAACTAATAAATAAGGGATGTCGCACTGACACGGGTTTATCCTCTACTATGTGGATCAAGTTAGCCCACTAACTAATAAATAAGGGATGTCGCACTGACACGGGTTTATCCTCTTCTATGTGGATCAAGTTAGCCCACTAACATAATAAATAAGGGATGTCGCACTGGCACGAGCTCATCATATATTGTGTGGATCAAGTTAGCCCACTAACTAATAAATAAGGGATATCGCACTGACACGGGTTTATCCTCTACTATGTGGATCAAGTTAGCCCACTAACTAATAAATAAGGGATGTCGCACTGACACGGGTTTATCCTCTACTGTGTGGATCAAGTTAGCCCACTAACTAATAAATAAGGGATGTCGCACTGGCACGAGCTCATCATCTACTGTGTGGATCAAGTTAGCCCACTAACTAATAAATAAGGAATGTCGCACTGGCATGAGCTCATCATCTACTGTGTGGATCAAGTTAGCCCACTAACTAATAAATAAGGGATGTCGCACTGGCACGAGCTCATCATATATTGTGTGGATCAAGTTAGCCCACTAACTAATAAATAAGGGATATCGCACTGACACGGGTTTATCCTCTACTATGTGGATCAAGTTAGCCCACTAACTAATAAATAAGGGATGTCGCACTGACACGGGTTTATCCTCTACTGTGTGGATCAAGTTAGCCCACTAACTAATAAATAAGGGATGTCGCACTGGCACGAGCTCATCATCTACTGTGTGGATCAAGTTAGCCCACTAACTAATAAATAAGGAATGTCGCACTGGCATGAGCTCATCATCTACTGTGTGGATCAAGTTAGCCTACTAACTAATAAATAAGGGATGTCGCACTGGCACGAGCTCATCATCTACTGTGTGGATCAAGTTAGCCCACTAACTAATAAATAAGGAATGTCGCACTGGCATGAGCTCATCATCTACTGTGTGGATCAAGTTAGCCCACTAACTAATAAATAAGGGATGTCGCACTGGCACGAGCTCATCATATATTGTGTGGATCAAGTTAGCCCACTAACTAATAAATAAGGGATATCGCACTGATACGGGTTTATCCTCTACTATGTGGATCAAGTTAGCCCACTAACTAATAAATAAGGGATGTCGCACTGACACGGGTTTATCCTCTACTGTGTGGATCAAGTTAGCCCACTAACTAATAAATAAGGGATGTCGCACTGGCACGAGCTCATCATCTACTGTGTGGATCAAGTTAGCCCACTAACTAATAAATAAGGAATGTCGCACTGGCATGAGCTCATCATCTACTGTGTGGATCAAGTTAGCCCACTAACTAATAAATAAGGAATGTCGCACTGGCATGAGCTCATCATCTACTGTGTGGATCAAGTTAGCCCACTAACTAATAAATAAGGGATGTCGCACTGGCACGAGCTCATCATATATTGTGTGGATCAAGTTAGCCCACTAACTAATAAATAAGGGATATCGCACTGACACGGGTTTATCCTCTACTATGTGGATCAAGTTAGCCCACTAACTAATAAATAAGGGATGTCGCACTGACACGGGTTTATCCTCTACTGTGTGGATCAAGTTAGCCCACTAACTAATAAATAAGGGATGTCGCACTGGCACGAGCTCATCATCTACTGTGTGGATCAAGTTAGCCCACTAACTAATAAATAAGGAATGTCGCACTGGCATGAGCTCATCATCTACTGTGTGGATCAAGTTAGCCCACTAACTAATAAATAAGGGATGTCGCACTGGCACGAGCTCATCATATATTGTGTGGATCATGTTAGCCCACTAACTAATAAATAAGGGATATCGCACTGACACGGGTTTATCCTCTACTGTGTGGATCAAGTTAGCCCACTAACTAATAAATAAGGGATATCGCACTGACACGGGTTTATCCTCTACTATGTGGATCAAGTTAGCCCACTAACTAATAAATAAGGGATGTCGCACTGACACGGGTTTATCCTCTACTGTGTGGATCAAGTTAGCCCACTAACTAATAAATAAGGGATGTCGCACTGGCACGAGCTCATCATCTACTGTGTGGATCAAGTTAGCCCACTAACTAATAAATAAGGAATGTCGCACTGGCATGAGCTCATCATCTACTGTGTGGATCAAGTTAGCCCACTAACTAATAAATAAGGAATGTCTCACTGGCATGAGCTCATCATCTACTGTGTGGATCAAGTTAGCCCACTAACTAATAAATAAGGGATGTCGCACTGGCACGAGAGCTCATCATATATTGTGTGGATCAAGTTAGCCCACTAACTAATAAATAAGGGATATCGCACTGACACGGGTTTATCCTCTACTATGTGGATCAAGTTAGCCCACTAACTAATAAATAAGGGATGTCGCACTGACACGGGTTTATCCTCTACTGTGTGGATCAAGTTAGCCCACTAACTAATAAATAAGGGATGTCGCACTGGCACGAGCTCATCATCTACTGTGTGGATCAAGTTAGCCCACTAACTAATAAAAAAGGAATGTCTCACTGGCATGAGCTCATCATCTACTGTGTGTATCAAGTTAGCCCACTAACTAATAAATAAGGGATGTCGCACTGGCACGAGCTCATCATATATTGTGTGGATCATGTTAGCCCACTAACTAATAAATAAGGGATATCGCACTGACACGGGTTTATCCTCTACTGTGTGGATCAAGTTAGCCCACTAACTAATAAATAAGGGATATCGCACTGGCATGGGTTTATCCTCTATTGTGTGGATCAAGTTAGCCCACTAACTAATAAATAAGGGATGTCGCACTGACACGGGTTTATCCTCTACTATGTGGATCAAGTTAGCCCACTAACTAATAAATAAGGGATGTCGCACTGGCACGAGCTCATCATCTACTGTGTTGATCAAGTTAGCCCACTAACTAATAAATAAGGGATATCGCACTGGCATGGGTTTATCCTCTACTATGTGGATCAAGTTAGCCCACTAACTTATAAATAAGGGATGTCGCACTGGCACGGGTTTATCCTCTACTATGTGGATCAAGTTAGCCCACTAACTAATAAATAAGGGATATCGCACTGACGTGGGTTTATCCTCTACTATGTGGATCAAGTTAGCCCACTAACTAATAAATAAGGGATATCGCACTGACGCGGGTTTATCCTCTATTGTGTGGATCAAGTTAGCCCACTAACTAATAAATAAGGGATATCGCACTGACACGAGTTTATCCTCTACCGTGTGGATCAAGTTTAAGTTGTGTTGTTTTAAGTAGGGAGTCTTCACCAACACTAGCATTGCCCATGAGTTTATTCACTAGGATCACTAAAGTCAAGAGTTTATTCACTAGCACCACTAAAGTCAAGAGCTTGTTCACTAGGACCACTAAAGTCAAGAGTTTGTTCACTAGGACCACTAAAGTCAAGAGTTTGTTCACTAGGACCACTAAAGGTAAGAGTTTATTCACTAGGACCACTAAAGTCAAGAGTGTATTCACTAGGACCACTAAAGTCAAGAGTTTGTTCACTAGGACCACTAAAGTCAAGAGTTTATTCACTAGGACCACTAAAGTCAAGAGTTTATTCACTAGGACCACTAAAGTCAAGAGTTTATTCACTAGGACCACTAAAGTCAAGAGTTTATTCACTAGGACCACTAAAGTCAAGAGTTAATTCACTAGGACCACTAAAGTCAAGAGTGTATTCACTAGGACCACTAAAGTCAAGAGTTTATTCACTAGGACCACTAAAGTCAAGAGTTTATTCACTAGGACCACTAAAGTCAAGAGTTTGTTCACTAGGATTAGTTAATTTATCAGTTTTATTCACATGTAACAGATGTAACAAGTGTGTATCTTCTAAAGAAAAAATAAAAACCAACAATACCGACATTCAACATATATATTCTTAAACACGTATTGCTTTTGTAAATGTTCTAGCGAGCCACCATCGGCTCACGGCACTACAGGTTGCTGCCCTCTGGCATAGAGGAAGCCTACAGCCCACCTATCCTGAATATATGAGTTCTAAACCCGCGCAATTTTTGTATGATATAAGAAATACAATAAAAAGACATCGACAAAAGCAACCAGTCCCTTTGAGCCCTGTTTCAAATGTCGTCAACATTTATCGTGTGTTTTGTCAAGTAATTTTTTTGTTTCGACAAATCGGGTCAGGTTCTCGACAGATGACACCTGCAGAGCAAGAACAGCTTGTGTCATGTTTCAATGATCAAAACTTTTAATAGTGATATCCTGTGGCACTGACGCAAAGATCGTGTCAAATGTCACGACCAGGGGGTGTGCGGATCTTAAAATTTAGCGTCCGCGTTCGTCCGCGGATTTCTATCAATGATCCGCGTCCGCGTCCGCAGAATCTTACAACATTGGTCCGCAGTCAGTCCGCGCGTCCGCATTGCTGAAATTTAGCTGTTTAAATGACTTGAAATTTTTTATGGTAACGCTAAAGAAGATCCGCGTCAGTCCGCGAGTCCGCAACTTAACCATACGAAGCGTCCGCTGTCAGTCCGCGGATTCGGAAAAGTCTGCGGATCTGCGTCCGCAAGCGGACGCGTCCGCTGTCCGCTCATCTCTGGTCACGACACACGGCGACAGACTGTGACGATGTGATGACACACGGGGACAGAAACAAACAAAACAGAAGTGTCAGCCAATTAAACTAGAACTGTGGCGTGTAAGGAACAACAATCGGCACTGGGCACATGATAAATATATGTGTGTATGTATATGTGTGATTGTATGTATATATATATATATATATATGTGTGTGTGTGTGTGCGCGCGCGCGCGCGTGGTGTATTATGTTCCACAACTAAACAAATATCAGTTAATGTTGTTAATGACATATAAAAACTTCTATCTCGACTCACGTTTCTCAATGCGAGTTTGTTTTTCTTCAAATAGTAAAGTGAAATAAATTGTTGTCTCATATTTAAACTTTAGTCATCTTTCAAACAAAATTAACAGTGGATGCAGTTAAGCTATGGATTTTGAACTACACAAAAATAAATATTTATCACATCCTCTAGATTCAATACATGTAAAGTAAATTGTCGTCAACTATCCAGCTATCATCCAGAAATAGGGATTCGTTTACAGCCAAAATAAAGTTTGTGGAATCAAACAAGTAGAACATGACTTACAACATCACCACTCTATCCGAATTGTGTAGTTTTATTACCCATCATTCCCTAGTATTATAGAAGGTAAAGGGTTTTGTCAGCTTGGTGTTATGTACGCTGTGGGGGATTTGTAAGCTGGGGCTTTTGCACGCTGTGGGGTTTTGTACGCTGTGGAGTTTTGTCCGGTGTGGGGTTTTGGCCGGTGTGGGGTTTTGTCTGCAGGGTTGTTTTGTCCGCTGTGGGGTTTTGCACGCAGTGGGGTTTTGTCCACTGTGGGGATTTGTCCGGTGTGGGGTTTTGTACGCTTTGGGGTTTCGTCTGCTGGGGGTTTTGTCCGCTGTGGGGTTTTGTCTGCTGGGGGGTTTGTCCGCTGTGGGGTTTTGTCTGCTGGGGGGTTTGTCCGCTGTGGGGTTTTGTCTGCTGGGGGTTCTGTCCGCTGTGGGGTTTTGTCTGCTGGGGTTTTATCCGCTGTGGGGTTTAGTCGGATGGGGGTTTTGTCAGCTGTGGGGTTTTGTCTGCTGGGGGTTTTGTACGCTGAGGGGTTTTGTCTGCTGGGGGTTTTGCCCGCTATGGGGTTTCGTCCAAGAGCCTACTGCATTCATATTCGAATAAGGGTTTGTTTATGCGTTAGTTTAAACCATGAAAACCTGATGATCAGATAACGGAGAGAATAATTGTTGATCAGATCAGACGCAGAGGAAATTTATTTAATGGGGGGGGGGGGGGGGGATAAAAGTTATAACTCTAATTAATGTGCCATCAACGTGTACCTAATAGAAAACAAACAAAAAAATACTATGCAAAAAAAAAAACACAGAAAATTTCGGAAATAAGGAAAGGGAGTTTATTAAATATGGATTTACGTCTTGCGTTATTGTGGAGGGAAGAGCTTCCGGTGTGTGCTATTTCTCAGGGAAACATTTGATATAAATAAAAGGCATGACGCCTGCTCAATTATAAAGGCATTTGGAAATTAAACAGCAAGATCTTCGAGAACAATCCTTAATTTATTTTTTTTTTATTTTTTTAATTAACGTGTGGATAATATCAAAAGCCAAATATTCCGTTTTATCGGCTACAGTTTAATGAAAGAATGTTTTTTGGAGCTATTGAGAAATGTCGTATATCCAAAATAAGACAACTGGCATAACAATCGGGGAGGGGAAGTCCAGAATTCAAATAGAACAACTGACCCCACACAACATGGGGGGTGGAAGTCCAGAATTCAAATAGAACAACTGACCCAACACAACAATGGGGGGGGGTAGTCCAGAATTCAAATAGAACAACTGACCCCAACACAACAATGGGGGTGGGTAGTCCAGAATTCAAATAGAACAACTGACCCCAACACAACAATGGGGGTGGAAGTCCAGAATTCAAATAGAACAACTGACCCAACACAACAATGGTAGACATCTAGAATTCCAACGATGTCAATAAACACTGCAAGTAAGAGTAAACATTACAGAAATTAGGTGGTGTTCATTCAACCGCGGATGTTTACATATTGATAAAAGCAGTGTTGTGTCTAGAGTTCATTTACAACAGCATTGCTATTATCCGAACATTTACAACAGCGTTGCTATTATCCGAATACGGTTTATTTGATGACATTTTTTAGAGCATTTTCGAAAAAAAAATGCTCTATTGTCCCCGTTTTGTCTGTCTGTCTGTCTGTCTGTCCGTCATCACCCTAGATCTCAACAACCATAAGTCCTAGAACCATGATGTATATATCATTTTGTAGGTCTTGGCCTGCCATGTGTACATCAAAAGTTCATTTCGCGATAGGACCTCTGAGGGCCGGGCTTCAAGGCTCCTAAGGGGCTTATATATTATATATATATGGACCCATTCTACACCTTGTACGTTCAATAACCCATTCATTTGGTGCGAAATACTGCAGCACGTAGTTTCACCAAGATTTATTAAGAAACTCATCAAATGAAATAGTAAGCTTGTGTTCTGAGTTTAATTGAAAGTATCAGAGCTATGCAACAATTGACGGAGTTTTCGGACGATTAAATGACTATAATTTCGATTGTTTTCAATTATGAGTCCTATTTCAGTAACCACAAACCACTTGTAGTTAGATTTAAGAGAAAATATTTTTTTTTCAAATATAAAGAAACGTCTTTATAATATTTTTTGTACAGATATATGCATTACACAATTGAATTTATAAACATTTCCAAAATTTAAAAATATTTACTGAAAGCTAACAAACGTACTGATACATAACACGAAAATGCGCTAACACGTCCTGTGTCCAGAATGGAACAGGCTTAATTGCTTGTTTTATTTTAATAACTGCTGTGCAGAATCTATTGGCCTGTGATCAGAGAAAGGCAGGGGGGAGGGGGCGTTCAATGCAGGCAACATTTCAACTTTTATCTATAATAACTGCCACCCACTTAACGGTGTATCAGGGGCGTACAGTCAGCGGGTCTCATTGACACGGGTATTAAATCACGTACCTGCAGCAGGAGGATGATAAATAAAAAAAAAAGATTGGCTCTACCTGTTATTTCACTTAGATTATAGAAAAAAGGTTTTCAAGTGCAATCAGAGATTATGTTACCTGTAACCCTTACTGGGGGGGATGAGAAAGGGTTAGGGTGGTGGAAGGGGTAAGTGGGGTCCGTCTGAATGAAAAGAAAAGAGATAGGCCAAAACAAAAACTCCTGTAAAAAACCCCGGATGGTATGATAATTTGATCTGCTCACTCTCAGCGAGACGGTTTGGTTGAGTAACGTCAGGGCGTGTGTGGATATGTTTTTTTTTTTTTTTTAAAGGAGTGATTGAGAAGCCTTGCAAACACGCCCTCCCCCTTTCACCCGCCTCGAGAAGTAAACTAATTTGACTGACGTGAGGAGGCAGTGCTGCGATCACTCTGAAGTCAGAAACTAGTTGTTAGAATCCAACCTCCCGCCGCTAGACACCCTGCAGTGCACGGTGACTATCACCTGGTGTTGATGTGCACGGTGACCATCACCTGGTGTTCATGTGCACGGTGACCATCACCTGGTGTTCATGTGCACGGTGACCATCACCTGGTGTTCATGTGCACGGTGACTATCACCTGGTGCTCACTGCTGGATAAGTTATTGATGACACGTTCATTAAATGGGTTGTTGTTATTGTTCTTGTTGTGAACCAATGAAAACGAAATAATTCTTTAGCCGATTTCTCCTTTTTATTTCCGCCTTTGTTATGTGCACTTAGCGCCAGGTAAGATTGATTGGAAGGTAATCTCATTATTTCTCATTTGAGTTCACGCTTTTGAAAAGTGAAAAGTCTATCAAATGTACCTATATGTGTGATGAAACCATTACACGGACTCATACGTGTGTGACAACACCAGTAGACAGTTTGACATATATGTGATGACACCATTAGATAGACAACACCAGTAGACAGTTTGACATATATGTGATGACACCATTAGACACAACACCAGTAGACAGTTTGACATATATGTGATGACACCACTAAATAGACATTCACACAAACACACACAATGTGAACAAACTGTATTTTAAAGGCAACAAATGTAATAAGTTCTTATTGTTATATCTTCCCCCCCTCCTCCCCAGTAAGCCTTCTCCAGTGCGGTCGTCTATAACCATCATCCAACAACATGCTAGCATCTTGCCATTAAGACATGCACCAAAAGTTCAGACAGGAGATCTCAACGGCAGCAAATCATTCCATAATTTCTGGACGACTGCAATTTTTTCGAAACATTTTACGGTGATTTTTTTTACCCAGTGATTCCAACCCTCTTCCCCCCACCCCAAACCTCCTCGGACCCTATTCTTCGAGGGGAAACAAATCGTGAAACATATTTATCTTGTATCTGCCCGTGACGAGGTGTGACACCAAGAAGTAATCTCCTCTATTAGCCGGATGGTGGAGTTTTGTTACGGCCTGGCTATATCTACGTGCCCCCAGAGTTTCCTTTTACAGTTTAACGCCGTGGGGTCAACCTGTACAGTCTGCCCCGAGCGTCGGGTATAGATAACCAGAAAAGGTTTCTAAAGATTTTTTAAAAACGAAAATGTTCACGCACTTAGAATGTGTCGCGGAGAAAAACGTTCCACCATTAATTTGTGGAAATAATTAAAATTACACTCTGGGGTAGAGAAATGAGTTCAGAAGGAGGGGGAGGGGAGAGAGAGAGAGAAGTGTAATCAACTCTAAACAAGAAAAAGGTTTGACGAAGAAATCTTAATTAAGAGAGGAACTAGTTTAAACTACGCTCTGATGACTTATGGCTAAACAAGTAAAATAAAATAAAATACATTTGTTGAATGATGCAGTAGAGTTAAAGAGCGATGAACCAAAGAAATTAACAGCAATGCTTTTCAGAATAAAGATCAACAGCAATAAACAGCAAGCTCATCTGGAATAAAGATCGACAGCAATAAACAGCAAGGCTCATCTGGAATAAAGATCGACAGCAATAAACAGCAAGGCTCGTCGGAATAAAGACTAAAGAACACGACAAACAAACAGACCAAGAAAATACTGGAAGACACAGCTAGAAATACGTTATGAACAGGGAGCGGTGCAATAAAAAGTTGGACCAAGAATAATCGAGTGGCTATCAGCTTATGAAAATTATAAAGGAGCAAGTAATATAACAGAATACTGATAGGAAGCCGTTTAAAAACATAACAGAACAATGCAAGTAGAATACAGCACATGGAACAAAAAAAAACACAGAATATATTCTGTTTAAAAACACTGAGTTTGAAATATCCGATAAAAACTGAGATGGGAACAAAAAGAAACAATCAAAGTGTGTTAAGAAAAGTATACAAGAACCAAGAGTTTAAAACAAACTCCCCTAGATCAATACACTGAAATATCTGTAGTAAATTATTTTTTTTTTTTTGGCTGTGCTCTTGGTATATTAAAATCGGGTTCAAAACATCAGGCCCTAAATTGTTATAAAATAAACATCGAGAATTGAATTGCGTTGATTTTTTTTTGTAAACAAAATGAACCGTGCCACCCACTCCCCCATCCCAGCAACACTATAATCAGGGAGAGCTAGATTGGAACACAAACCCTTCATATATCCCCCATCCCAGCAACACTATAATCAGGGAGAGCTAGATTGGAACACAAACCCTCCATATACCCCCCATCCCAGCAACACTATAATCAGGGAGAGCTAGATTGGAACACAAACCCTCCATATACTCCCCCATCCCAGCAACACTATAATCAGAGAGAGCTAGATTGGAACACAAACCCTCCATATACTCCCCCATCCCAGCAACACTATAATCAGAGAGAGCTAGATTGGAACACAAACCCTCCATATACCCCCCATCCCAGCAACACTATCATCAGAGAGAGCTAGATTGGAACACAAACCCTCCATATACTCCCCCATCCCAGCAACACTATAATCAGAGAGAGCTAGATTGGAACACAAACCCTCCATATACCCCCCATCCCAGCAACACTATAATCAGAGAGAGCTAGATTGGAACACAAACCCTCCATATCCCCTCCCATCCCAGCAACACTATAATCAGAGAGCTAAGATTGGAACACAAACCCTCCATATACCCCCCCATCCCAGCAACACTATAATCAGGGAGAGCTAGATTGGAACACAAACCCTCCATATCCCCTCCCATCCCAGCAACACTATAATCAGAGAGAGCTAGATTGGAACACAAACCCTCCATATACCCCCCATCCCAGCAACACTATAATCAGGGAGAGCTAGATTGGAACACAAACCCTCCATATACTCCCCCATCCCAGCAACACTATAATCAGAGAGAGCTAGATTGGAACACAAACCCTCCATATACTCCCCCATCCCAGCAACACTATAATCAGAGAGAGCTAGATTGGAACACAAACCCTCCATATACCCCCCATCCCAGCAACACTATAATCAGGGAGAGCTAGATTGGAACACAAACCCTCCATATCCCCTCCCATCCAGCCACTGTCTCAGTGTCTGTTTCATTTCTATATTAAATAGATTCAAGAGATGAGGAAAGGGTGGGGGGAGGACGCCACGAGTCATACAGATAAATAAAATCCGTCTGGAACAGATAATCAGATTGTCATTAGATAATTTGAGGGGATTTCTCTGTAAGTAAGTCTTACGTCCCCCCGACCCCACCCACAAGTAGCGGAGATGAGCTGAGAGAATGTAAGCCATCATTTCGTTCAGTGTAAGCCCTCCCATCGGTACATCTCTGAATTAGTTGTTCACCACAGACTTACGGTTCAGTTCACTGAGTTTGTTCACTGGTTTGTTTGTATGAATCTAAATGTATACAAGACACGATAAAAATAGAGTTTTTTTTTTAAAAACTAACCGTTTTCTAAAATATATATATTTTTTTTTTAATTTTGCAAGGAATATTAATCTTATTATGTTTAATTTAGCGCTGATACATGGCGCTCTCTTTGTGTGCGCATTACCACTTTGAAGGGTCGTCGTGATTCAACTGATTGTCATATCGCTTCACGCATTTCCGCAGTGACTTTTCTTCCCATATAGAAATGCATTAATGGCAAAATTAATTACTGAATAATGCATTGTCACGGAGCCAGAACTTGTATGCAAAATTTCAAGAAAATCTAGCACTAAAAAGTGTCTCAAAAATGGATTACAAAAATGCTCCCATATAAAAATTTAAATAAATAAAGAAACACAAATTTCGAGTGGAGAAAACGGCTAGAATAGAAAACTGATGTTTAAATACATTTCAAATGCGCGTAAGTAAACAATAACAAGAGCTAGAACATAGAAATACAAATCAACATTTGTAGTGGATTTCTTTGTAACTTATTTCTTTTGTTCATAACTCAAGCCTGCCATTAGTTGTGATTTCATTAACATTCAGTTTTGAGCCACTGCAGTGCGTAGAGCTAAGAGGAACAACAGATTCAAATTATGTCCATCATGTAAATAAACTGCATCTACTTGCCAACTTACATCACAGAGTACCCGCAGACATATTTTCAAACCCTTTGGGGTACAGTCGCAAATGGAGGTTGAGAAACCCTGCACTATGGCGTGTAAAGTCATTTAACTGGGGCCTAAAACATCAACCTTCCAAGTCGTCTGGAATCCCATAAAAGCGTTTTCTCTCGTCTTCAGTTAACTGTTAAAGATCATCTACATAAATAATAGCGGTTTGGGTTCTGCGTTAAATCGAAAGTAAAGAATCAATACAACAGTATTACCAGTTTAAAATTGTCAAACGTAAAAAAAAATAGTAATAAAATCATGAAAAAATTGGATCCGCCCGAAACCAGAAATAGCCAAGCCTAATGATCAAACCTAAGGGAATATAACTCTATGCAAAGGTTTTTTTCCAGGGAACAGCTAGTTATAAATAAAACTTATTCGGACATTAAACAGTTGCCACACAATAGTCGAACCAGATGTTATTAAAGACTACAATTTACAATCTTTCAAGCTATCTTCAGAAAGTTTTTTTTTGTTAAGAAATATATATATATATATATATATATATATATATATATATATATATATATCTTGAAAATTATTGTTTATTTGATTTATTATGTAAACATACTTGGAGGAAAATTATGGTCTGTGTATACACACCTACATTGTAATCATCCAATGCAACATACGTTGTATAATGTAAATGTTAAACGGTTTCCTATGTGGTTTATATGGAGAAAGGTTATGATGTATATTTTGTTTCATGTTGATATATATTTTCACAAGTGTGTCGCCACTGTACACAGTTGGCAAAGACAAAACACAAACATAGACAGATGATATATATATCTCTGAATGAACATATCTATCTACCGTCATCTGATGATAAAATTGGGGACACTCAACTCCTCCCCCCATCCCCAAAACAAATCACATCACACAGGACGTTGGCTTATCTCAGTCTACGTCATGCCCATGTCATTCAATGAGATTATTACTGACTACATTCTGTCTACAAGACTACATATTACCCGATGTTGTCTGTCCACAAGACTACATACTACCAGATGTTGTCTGTCCACAAGACTACATACTACCCGATGTTGTCTGTCTACAATACTACATACTACCCGATGTTGTCTGTCTACAATACTACATACTACCCAATGTTGTCTGTCTATAATACTACATACTACCCGATGTTGTCTGTCTATATTACTACATACTACCAGATGTTGTCTGTCCACAAGACTACATACTACCCGATGTTGTCTGTCTATAATACTACATACTACCAGATGTTGTCTGTCCACAAGACTACATACTACCCGATGTTGTCTGTCCACAAGACTACATACTACCCGATGTTGTCTGTCTATAATACTACATACTACCCGATGTTGTCTGTCTATAATACTACATACTACCCGATGTTGTCTGTCCACAAGACTACATACTACCCGATGTTGTCTGTCTATAATACTACATACTACCCGATGTTGTCTGTCTACAAGACTACATACTACCCGATGTTGTCTGTCCACAAGACTACATACTACCCGATGTTGTCTGTCCACAAGACTACATACTACCCGATGTTGTCTGTCTATAATACTACATACTACCAGATGTTGTCTGTCCACAAGACTACATACTACCCGATGTTGTCTGTCCACAAGACTACATACTACCCGATGTTGTCTGTCTATAATACTACATACTACCCGATGTTGTCTGTCTATAATACTACATACTACCCGATGTTGTCTGTCCACAAGACTACATACTACCCGATGTTGTCTGTCTATAATACTACATACTACCCGATGTTGTCTGTCTACAAGACTACATACTACCCGAT
Source organism: Bulinus truncatus (assembly GCA_021962125.1). Taxonomy (NCBI): domain Eukaryota; kingdom Metazoa; phylum Mollusca; class Gastropoda; family Planorbidae; genus Bulinus; species Bulinus truncatus. Next base: position 8,805,899 of record JAGDYQ010000027.1, on the reverse strand, counting down.
GTTGTCTGTCCACAAGACTACATACTACCCGATGTTGTCTGTCTATAATACTACATACTACCCGATGATGTCTGTCTATAATACTACATACTACCCGATGCTGTCTGTCCACAAGACCACATACTACCCGATGTTGTCTGTCTACAATACTACATACTACCAGATGTTGTCTGTCTATAATACAACATACTACCCGATGTTGTCTGTCTATAATACTACATACTACCCGATGTTGTCTGTCCACAAGACTACATACTACCAGATGTTGTCTGTCCACAAGACTACATACTACCCGATGTTGTCTGTCCACAAGACTACATACTACCAGATGTTGTCTGTCCACAAGACTACATACTACCAGATGTTGTCTGTCCACAAGACTACATACTACCAGATGTTGTCTGTCCACAAGACTACATACTACCAGATGTTGTCTGTCCACAAGACTACATACTACCAGATGTTGTCTGTTCACAAGACTACATACTACCAGATGTTGTCTGTTCACAAGACTACATACTACCAGATGTTGTCTGTCCACAAGACTACATACTACCCGATGTTGTCTGTCCACAAGACTACATACTACCAGATGTTGTCTGTCCACAAGACTACATACTACCAGATGTTGACTGTCCACAAGACTACATACTACCAGATGTTGTCTGTCCACAAGACTACATACTACCAGATGTTGTCTGTCCACAAGACTACATACTACCAGATGTTGTCTGTTCACAAGACTACATACTACCAGATGTTGTCTGTCCACAAGACTACATACTACCAGATGTTGTCTGTCCACAAGACTCCATACTACCAGATGTTGTCTGTCCACAAGACTACATACTACCAGATGTTGTCTGTCCACAAGACTACATACTACCAGATGTTGTCTGTCCACAAGACTACATACTACCCGATGTGGTCTGTCCACAAGACTACATACTACCCGATGTTGTCTGTCCACAAGACTACATACTACCAGATGTTGTCTGTCCACAAGACTACTTACTACCAGATGTTGTCTGTCTATAATACTACATACTACCCGATGTTGTCTGTCCACAAGACTACATACTACCAGAATTTGTCTGTCCACAAGACTACATACTACCCGATGCTGTCTGTCCACAAGACTACATACTACCAGATGTTGTCTGTCTACAAGACTACATACTACCAGATGTTGTCTGTCTACAAGACTACATACTACCCGATGCTGTCTGTCCACAAGACTACATACTACCAGATGTTGTCTGTCCACAAGACTACATACTACCAGATGTTGTCTGTTCACAAGACTACATACTACCAGATGTTGTCTGTCCACAAGACTACTTACTACCAGATGTTGTCTGTCTATAATACTACATACTACCCGATGTTGTCTGTCCACAAGACTACATACTACCAGAATTTGTCTGTCTACAAGACTACTTACTACCCGATGCTGTCTGTCCACAAGACTACATACTACCAGATGTTGTCTGTCCACAAGACTACATACTACCCGATGTTGTCTGTCTATAATACTACATACTACCCGATGATGTCTGTCTATAATACTACATACTACCCGATGCTGTCTGTCCACAAGACCACATACTACCCGATGTTGTCTGTCTACAATACTACATACTACCAGATGTTGTCTGTCTATAATACAACATACTACCCGATGTTGTCTGTCTATAATACTACATACTACCCGATGTTGTCTGTCCACAAGACTACATACTACCAGATGTTGTCTGTCCACAAGACTACATACTACCCGATGTTGTCTGTCCACAAGACTACATACTACCAGATGTTGTCTGTTTACAAGATTTGTTACTCTCTCATACAGTCTTTCATAAGATGTAGGAGTGAATGTCTCGAATGGCTTTCATTGGATAAAAACAGTAACTTTATGTTTTCAGTATGGTGGGGGTGGGGGTGGGAGTGTATGTACCCAGCAGGATGATGCTATATGAGTAAAGAATTAAAACACACATACACATACAAAATGTACATGGAACTAAATGTATACTAGACTAAATGTACATGGAACTAAATGTATACTGGACTAAATGTACATGGAACTAAATGTATACTGGACTAAATGTACATGGAACTAAATGTATACTGGACTAAATGTACATGGAACTAAATGTATACTGGACTAAATGTACATGGAACTAAATGTATACTGGACTAAATGTACATGGAACTAAATGTATACTGGACTAAATGTACATGGAACTAAATGTATACTGGACTAAATGTACATGGAACTAAATGTATACTGGACTAAATGAAGATGGAACTAAATGCACATAAGACTAAATGTACAAGGAACTAAATGTATACTTGACTAAATGTACATGGAACTAAATGTACATGGAACTAAATGCACTTGGAAGATGCAGGTAATTTAATATAGAGTATCGATTATGTTTCAAACACAGACAGATTTTAAACATTTAAAGGTAATCATGTTTTAAACACAAACAGATTTTAAACATTTAAAGGTAATCATGTTTTAAACACAGATTTGAAATCCAACGATTAATATTTAAAATGCAATGACTTATTCAGTCAGCATAACACAAGGTCATGACAGTAGTATAATGTTTCAAAATATGTTGGTGTTTTTTTTTATAATGATAATCTGTTTTGACCAAAAGTCATCAAATCTATCAATCGGTCAACTGACCAGGATGTCCTGCTGATATTGACAGAACTGGCGGTCACACCATATATACATTGTTATGATCGTGAAGAGTAGTGAGAGATGTTTTATCAATAAAGAATAAGATAATGATGTGATGTGATAACAGAATCAAACAGTAAGAAGTCCACCATCTGGCAGAATCAAACAGTAAGAAGTCCACCATCTGGCAGAATCAAACAGTAAGAAGTCCACCATCTGGCAGAATCAAACAGTAAGAAGTCCACCATCTGGCAGAATCAAACAGTAAGAAGTCCACCATCGGGCAGAATCAAACAGTAAGAAGTCCACCATCTGGCAGAATCAAACAGTAAGAAGTCCAACATCAGGCAGAATCAAACAGTAAGAAGTCCACCATCTGGCAGAATCCAACAGTAAGAAGTCCACCATCAGGCAGAATCAAACAGTAAGAAGTCCACCATCTGGCAGAATCAAACAGTAAGAAGTCCACCATCAGGCAGAATGAATAACTGACCAGTCTGTGGCTCTCGCTGATCGCTTCTCAGTCGTTTTAATTTTTTTCAATTAATTTTCTTCATTAACTAAAAGTGCAGAGCACACACACAACGCGTGAGCTATTGTGTGGGTAAAGTACATCAACAAAACCTGATCAGATTTTATTATACAGGTAGATAAATTAATTACACAAGTAAGTACTGAGACATAACTTGGGGCTGAGAAATCAAACCATGCGAGAGCCACCAAGCTCAGTTATCACAAGGCAAGAGTCCAGTGTCCAATGTCTCCCCCCATGAGAGAATCCAGTGTCCTATCTGTACCAACTGAGAGAGCCTTCAAACTTATCGTGTGAGAGCTACCCTTTTTTTAAGCAATTCCCAACAAAATTTTGTTCTAATAAACCCATTGCCTATTATTTCCATCTGCGTCTCCACCTTATCAGCACCCAATCTTTTTTTCCAATCTTAAAAACAAAATGTCTACAGGATCACAAAATATTCCCCTTCCCCCTCTCAGGTTGACGACCACAAGGGGATTGTATCCAGACAACAATGATATTATATTACTATTACAGCCACTGTGAACTGCATCCATACATCATAATTATTAAATAAAGACAAAGCAGTTTTTTTTTTGTTTTGTTTTTTTAAAAAAAGAGAATTAATAATTAACGTAGTAGCGAACCAGTTTGATGTCTTTCCATTAATAGCCGCTGTGTAGCTCTTTAAGAAACGTGAATATTGTTTTTCAACTGTATTATTCTTTATAACAATAGCTTATGCATTATTTATCAACCTTCAGACTATCAGATAATCGGTGATATTTACTGCAGTAAGACTATTTATCTGGTAGCCCATGCATCATTTATCTACCTTCAGACTATTCTGACTGGGTGATGTTTACTGCAGTACGACTATTTATCTGGTGATTTCATAATTAGTACATCATGTAAATAAAAGGCTTAATTAATCCCACTTTCCTATGCGTCAAAGTTAAAAAATAGCCCGATTGTAATAATGGGTTTTTATAAAATACAATACTGGGAAAATTAACCACAAATTCTAGTAATTCATCAGTATTAATGGGGTTGACAGCTAGTTGGATGTATGTGTGAAAATAAATTTGTCGCTGACGGGTTTTCCATTTAAAGTTATTTTGCGTTGTTGTTCTTTTTTTAAATCTCGGTACATGGTACGAATATATATGACTTTTTAAAGTCATTTGTGTCTTTATTGAAAATTGGATTATTAATTGATTTTCATTCAAACTATTTTCGTTCCTCATTACTTTTGTTTAGACCTATCTTGGCTGCCCGTGTTTGTCCAGGCTATTCAGCTAGTTTAATACAATAACGGCCTATACAGCAGATCAGGTTTCGGTCTGGATACAGTGATACGGGACTCATGCCTTGTGGTGGAATGCAGTGGGAAGACTTACCTCCAGCAGGTGGGCTGACACAGGCCTCCACAGAACTTCCACACGGCCCAAGTTGACCAGTCCACTCTCCAGCAGTTTGGCCACAGCGAACAACGACGGCTCCTTGAAAACAAAACAAAAAATAAGTTAGAGACAGATGTATGTGTGTGTGGTTCGGCGAAATATGGAATCGGTAATTTCCGGAACTTTTAAAAAGGGGGGAGGATCAATGATCAGGATCGGAGAATTGTTAACTAGTTATGGGGCTACTCATCAGGGTCGGAGAATTGTTAACTAGTTATGGGGCTACTCATCAGGGTCGGAGAATTGTTAACTAGTTATGGGGCTACTCATCAGGATCGGAGAATTGTTAACTAGTTATGGGGCTACTCATCAGGATCGGAGAATTGTTAACTAGTTATGGGGCTACTCATCAGGATCGGAGAATTGTTAACTAGTTATGGGGCTACTCATCAGGATCGGAGAATTGTTAACTAGTTATGGGGCTACTCATCAGGATCGGAGAATTGTTAACTAGTTATGGGGCTACTCATCAGGATCGGAGAATTGTTAACTAGTTATGGGGCTACTCATCAGGGTCGGAGAATTGTTAACTAGTTATGGGGCTACTCATCAGGGTCGGAGAATTGTTAACTAGTTATGGGGCTACTCATCGGGGTCGGAGAATTGTTAACTAGTTGTGGGGCTACTCATCAGGGTCGGAGAATTGTTAACTAGTTATGGGGCTACTCATCAGGGTCGGAGAATTGTTAACTAGTTATGGGGCTACTCATCAGGGTCGGAGAATTGTTAACTAGTTATGGGGCTACTCATCAGGGTCGGAGAATTGTTAACTAGTTATGGGGCTACTCATCAGGATCGGAGAATTGTTAACTAGTTATGGGGCTACTCATCAGGGTCGGAGAATTGTTAACTAGTTATGGGGCTACTCATCAGGGTCGGAGAATTGTTAACTAGTTATGGGGCTACTCATCAGGGTCGGAGAATTGTTAACTAGTTATGGGGCTACTCATCAGGGTCGGAGAATTGTTAACTAGTTATGGGGCTACTCATCAGGGTCGGAGAATTGTTAACTAGTTATGGGGCTACTCATCAGGGTCGGAGAATTGTTAACTAGTTATGGGGCTACTCATCAGGGTCGGAGAATTGTTAACTAGTTATGGGGCTACTCATCAGGGTCGGAGAATTGTTAACTAGTTATGGGGCTACTCATCAGGGTCGGAGAATTGTTAACTAGTTATGGGGCTACTCATCAGGATCGGAGAATTGTTAACTAGTTATGGGGCTACTCATCAGGGTCGGAGAATTGTTAACTAGTTATGGGGCTACTCATCAGGGTCGGAGAATTGTTAACTAGTTATGGGGCTACTCATCAGGGTCGGAGAATTGTTAACTAGTTATGGGGCTACTCATCAGGGTCGGAGAATTGTTAACTAGTTATGGGGCTACTCATCAGGGTCGGAGAATTGTTAACTAGTTATGGGGCTACTCATCAGGGTCGGAGAATTGTTAACTAGTTATGGGGCTACTCACCAGGATCGGAGAATTGTTAACTAGTTATGGGGCTACTCATCAGGATCGGAGAATTGTTAACTAGTTATGGGGCTACTCATCAGGGTCGGAGAATTGTTAACTACTTATGGGGCTACTCACCAGGATCGGAGAATTGTTAACTAGTTATGGGGCTACTCACCAGGATCGGGCAATTGTTAACTCCTCTCTCTCTCTCTCTCTGTGTGTGTGTGTGTGTGTGTGTGTGTGTAAACGGCACAGAAGTTACAAAATGTGTTTGCAAGTTCAAAAATTGAAGTAAAATTTCAAATCGAAATTTTGCACTTCGCATAACTTTGCTGGCTTTCCACTTCCGGTAACTTATGGTCAACTAAAAGACTTTTCTTACTGCTACCCCTCATGGGGTTTAACTTGACAGCAGTCCGTGAAGGATATCGAACCATCACAGTCTGGAAATGAATTACACTGGTAAACAGTGAATTCATTGCCAGTGATATTTGAATCATTTTATACAAAGTCAACTATGCTGATTTAGAATATGTAAGTGTTTTTGCTAGATTGGCTCTATTTTTCGAGATAATTAAAATTAATGAAATAATGTATGCACCGTGTTTGAAAATTGTCAAGAATTGCATGAAGTAGAATAGTATACTAACAAATAGTAGTGAAACTGTTAATGGTCATGCAGAAATTCGTTCAAAAATATGTGTAATAGTGTTATAGAGGAAAACATTTTCATTTGAAAAACTAATTATGTCTAATTAATTAATTTATTAATATGTTTATTGTCTATGGTAATGCATTAGCAAATCGCTGTTTGCTAGACTTCCTTTTGTGTGTGTCGTTGGGTCAATTGCGCTGGAGGCTCCAACAGTTGTCAGCCATCATGTGTATGTCCCATCTTCCTTGATATCTCACCTCCATCACCCTCATATCCTGATGAAACCTCTCACATTGTTCCTCACTGAAGGCCCCAAGGCTACCTGGAAATTTCTCTAAATGACAGTGCAGGTAATGTACCTTGATGTCCATATTTGTTCCAATGTTTCTGAAGCTAGCGAGCATATCTTGCATCAGTTCTTCGTAATTCTCTGATCTGTTATTACCTAAAAAGTTCCTGACAACTGAAACAAAACTGTTCCATGAAGAAGCTTCAAGGTGATCCATGAAATTAGTAAACTTTCGATCGTTGATGAGTTTCCAAATCTGAGGACCGTAAAAAATCCCAACTTTCAGCTTCTCCAGGCTCAATCCGGGAAATGATCTGCAAATATACTTGAACCAATTGCTATATTTGTCCAAAGCCTTAACAAATTGTTTCATTAAACAAAATTTGATATAAAGCGGTCCGAGAATTATCTTATTTTTGTCAACCAGTGCCTTGTTGATGATATTTTCTTTACCTACAGTCATGGTTTCCCTTGCAGGCCATGTCACTCTTGTCCAATGATCTTGCCTTGCCCTGCTATCCCATAGGCACATGCAGCATGGGTATTTAGTGTATCCTGACTGCTGCCCAAGCAAGAAGTTTACCATTTTTAGATCAACACAAATTGACCACTGATGCTCATAATAACGGACTTTCTGCTATATTATTTTGATATTCTCATACTCTTCTTTAAGTTTTGTTGAGTGGGCAATGGGAAGAGATGCATAACGGTTACCATTGTGTAACAGAACACATTTCAAGCTTGTAGTCCCATTTGGAGCAGAAGTCCAGGGATGTCATTACAGTAAACAAGATCTTCCTCTTGGCTGAATTATGAAAGAAAAACTCTTCTCTTTTCGATAAAATATTATTTTAACTTCTGGTTTGAGAAAATTTCTTTCATTGAGCCTGGACGCTTTAAAGCTCAGATGCTTGCTTGGACAGATTTCGGTCTCGTATTAGGTCATTGAGTTCTTCTTGGCTGAATGGTTGAGGTGTTCAAGAACTTCCTTCACCTGCCAAAAACTCCAGATCTTGCCCCCCGTCGGAGTCTGATGGTGAAAACTCTAATAATCCAGTAAACACTGGTATAGGAACTTCACTGCTATGTGGAATTGGTCTCCTTGCAGATTCAAGATCAGGATAATCCCACTTAGATTTCTTGTGGCGATTGAAGCCTTTAACATTCACAATACAAAAATAACGATCACCAAAATGGTCTTTCGGCTCTCGCCATACCATTGGTACACCGAAACTTAGACTTTTCTTCTCACCATTTGTCCACTGCCATAGGATCTCCACACAGTTTTTGCAGACCTTATGGGGAGCCCAAGACTTGTCTTGGTCTTCCTGCTTCACACCGAAATAAGCCAAATATGCCTGCCGCACAAAGTCGGTTATATTTCTTCTTTGCTTTTCAATCATGTATTCTCCACAGATGTAACAGAATACATTCGGATTATTTTTGCAGCATCTTCGTGATGAACTCATGATGTCTTTAGAAAGCAGCATAAAAGAGAAAAAAATAAACCAAGTTATAACTTGATATAGTTAAATTAAACAAAAGACACCAAACTTATTGCATTTGTTTTACACAAAGGGTATAATCATATTTTGAAGGATGTCCAATATCTCAGAAACTAGAGCCAATTTAGCAAAAGCAGTGGCAGTTTTGAAATCAGCACCCATGAATTGTTATAAATTCATTCAGACATTCTTGGCAATTCGCAAAAAAAATTTTTTTGTTGAGCTGTGTTATCTATTCCTATACAGTGTTCATTACTAAAAAGATTCATAAATTCATAATTTTAAAAAAAAAATGAAGGCAGATTGCATATCAATTAATAGTCTTAGTCCATCTGAATACCAGTCCACTTTACACCTATTTATCTCCATTTTTTTTTAATTTCAGAACAATTTTCAGTCTTTACCATTTGACTCTTTTTTTTTATTATTTTACCATTTGACTCGTTTACTTAACCCGTTTCCTTCCAATAATACCTATTTTCATTTCAAAATGTATTTATTTTTATTTCTTATCACTTGGGTATCAATTTCCAAGCAATAAAGTCCATTTTAAATCTATATACATTTTTAGGACCACTCGAGGCCATTACAGAAACAAAACAAAAGTCTTCTAATATTACTAATAAATCTCTAATTCAGCCGGGTATAACAGAGTACGGTTTCACAGACACGTTTATTGGCTTATGGTACCCGCCATCTTCCTCCTATTGTTACTGAATAGAACTTGAGTCCACACATGACGCAATACACACACGGTAGGCCTAGTGGAACTGACAAGGAAGTCAATGGAGAAAACTAGCATGGCAATGTATTTTATAAATTACAATCAATGGAATGACATTAGTCATGAGAAATGAAGAATACGATTCTTGCAATGTGATTCTACAAAAATAAAAACTTATTTTCTATTATACCTTTCCTCATTGCTTGTATTTCGACGGTTATCAAAGTAAAAAAAAAAATATTTCTTGAGAGATGGTCTCTTTATTTTATTTATGTAAATCATTTAATTGATTTTAAAATATGGATTTTGGAGAATTTTTTTTTTACATTAACTAATGAATTTGACAACAGTCGCGAGTATCTAACAATTTCATCAAACACACACAAGCACACCCTCGGTACACCCTCGGTACACCCTCGATACACCCTCGGTACACCCTCGATACAACCTCGGTAGACTACCACCCCAACAAATCGTTACGTGCTCCCATACATGACTGTTGACCCAAGTGTGAGAACCACTTGTGTAATTGCTTCAGTACGGCTGCACAGTTCGGTTCAAATGATCACACACCCACAGCCCCGTGCCTAATTATTACTGACCGACGGATGGTACTCTTACTACAGTGAAGTACTCTTACTTCAGTGAGGTACTCTTGCTTCAGTGATATACTCTTACTTCAGTGAGGTACTCTTACTTCAGTGAGGTACATTTACTACAGTGAGGTACTCCTACTCAAGAAATTGTCAGAAGATTACAGTCATACTGAGACATGGGGTACACAAACATCAAATGAAAGAATTATGGCCCAACGCAGATACAGTGTCAGAGTTCTGGAGGTGTCTTATTGTCTTGACAAAATGTCAATAGTCACATAATGTAATCAACACGGTACACTGGTCCCGTAGTTTTATATTCAGCGGACGCCTAACTAACGATATTATTTTACACCAGTGTGTGTGTCGCTGATCCATGGCTCGCCACCACATGATTATAGATTGACCCATACCGTCCCATTCAATGGCATTGTTATGGACCAGTAGGAGTATGTCATGTCCAGTATCGAGGTGGTGTGGTGTTTCGTTGTTCTCAGACGTGGCCGACAGATCTGGCCTGGTTTCTGGTGTGGCGGTGGTGAGGATCATCTAAATGTCTCCCTGTACTCGAACGCCGTAGAATCTATTTAACGCCGTAGAAATCTATTTAACGCCGTATACTCTATTTATCACGGACACCGGAGCTCACCGGTTTGTACAAGTGATCTGAGTTGTGTCTGCGTGGGGAGGACTCAGTGGCGGTGCAGCCCTCATGTGCGCGTTCAAGGCCATTGCAGATTGACCTATGGTGTGTGTCTGAATGGGAGGGGTGGGTCGACTCACCTATGGTGTGTATTTGATTGGGAGGGGGGGGAGTGAGTCGAATCACCTATGGTGTGTGTCTGATTGGGAGGGGTGGGTCGAATCACCTATGGTGTGTGTTTGATTGGGAGGGGTGGATCGACTCACCTATGGTGTGGTTTTTATTAGACAGTGAGAGTCAACTCACCAATGGTGTGTGATTGATAGGGAGAGGGGGGGGTAAACTTACCTAAGGTAAATGTTTGAATAGAGGTCACGGTAAAAGTAAAATAATATGTATCTCATTTGGGAGATAAATCCAAGGAACTGGTGTTTTTGGAAAGCAGGAACAGGTTTATAGAAATATTGGATTTTACAGAGCACTTGTAGCCTCCAAAGCCAAAACAGAAAAAAGAAGTCTTTTTTAGAAAATAATAATAATAAAAGATGTAACACACTGACATACACACTCACACACTGACATACACATACACACACACACTCACACACACACACTTTATTCCATAAATTTTTCAAACAGAACGCCAAGAACATCTTTTGATCATGAAAATGGTCTAAAATAAAATTACAAATGAGGAAAACACGTCTAGCGAGTGGAAACAAAAGAAATAAACTGAAAAAAAAAAATGCATTAGATACAAGAAACATAAAATACAATAAAATTAAAATCTCGTGAGGAAACAAAAAAAAAAACCCAGGAACTCATGAACAAACCGAGGATGTGTTCACGGCGCGGAACAAACCAGACCGCTTCCCTGTCAACATACAACACAACCGACAGCCAGTGGATAGAAAGAGATTTAAAAAAAAAAAGAAACTGGCAAACATTAATAACAGAGAAAAATAAACAGCGTTATGTTAAAATCAACAAAAATCTCCAGAAAAAAAACATAGATGAAACTTCCTTTAAAATCCAAATATTGCCAGCAGAGAGTGAGATGAGCCCAACAGCCAATGTTATATTTACATTTACATAGCGGACTGAGTAACGTAGAGATTATCCGAAACTGAAGGCAGAAGCGACCAATCAGAGCCAAGTGCTGATAACAAACAATTAGACAATAAGAAAAACTCAAGCATGTGTCCAGCTACGGGATAAAGTCGCCGGTTTCTGGCAGAAGGTCCAGTGAAATGAATGAGAAAAATAAAAACTAGAAAATGTTCGGGATTTTCACATGTAAACAAAAATGTTTGGAGAAACAGCTGCAATGGACGAAAATATAAACGCATTAGGGAGAAGCATAATGGGTTAAAAACAACTTTGGGGGAGGGGGGGGGAGATTTGTTTGCTGTCTCCATTGAAATAACAGACAATGGATGACAGATCCCCCAAGAAAACTGGGATTGTGAGACTTGAAAATATAAGCACCAAGTCAGCTAGTATAAAGTGTTGGATCATTTATTTATAATATTAAGATTGTACAGTTAGAGAAATTCACAGGTGTAGAGAAACTGTCAGTTTACGCCACATTTTGATCAAAACACAGGTGTGATAAGGCTGTTATGTCCAAACACAGGTGTGATAAGGCTGTTAGGTCCAAACACAGGTGTGATAAGGCTGTTAGGTCCAAACACAGGTGTGATAAGGCTGTTAGGTCCAAACACAGGTGTGATAAGGCTGTTAGGTCCAAACACAGGTGTGATAAGGCTGTTAGGTACAAATTTTTACAAATGTTTACCCTCATGAATATATTTAAGTATTTAAAAACGATGATAGATTTCGACCATTGTGACCAATGGAGTGATACTAGATGTCAGCCTTGATATGGCTGTAGAATGTGGTGATACTAGATGTCAGCCTTGACATGGCTGTAGAATGTGGTGATACTAGATGTCAGCCTTGACATGGCTGTAGAATGTGGTGATACTAGATGTCAGCCTTGACATGGCTGTAGAATGTGGTGATACTAGATGTCAGCCTTGACATGGCTGTAGAATGTGGTGATACTAGATGTCAGCCTTGACATGGCTGTAGAATGTGGTGATACTAGATTTCAGCCTCGACATGGCTGTAGAATGTGGTGATACTAGATGTCAGCCTCGACATGGCTGTAGAATGTGGTGATACTAGATGTCAGCCTCGACATGGCTGTAGAATGTGGTGATACTAGATGTCAGCCTCGACATGGCTGTAGAATGTGGTGATACTAGATGTCAGACACGACATGGCTGTAGAATGTGGTGATACTAGATGTCAGATGTTATATTTGATCTCAGCAGACGAGCTCTCCATTTATATTTGATCTCAGCAGACGAGCTCTCCATTTATATATTTGATCTCAGCAGACGAGCTCTCCATTTATATATTTGATCTCAGCAGACGAGCTCTCCATTTATATTTGATCTCAGCAGACGAGCTCTCCATTCATATTTGATCTCAGCAGACGAGCTCTCCATTTATATTTGATCTCAGCAGACGAGCTCTCCATTTATATTTGATCTCAGCAGACGAGCTCTCTATTTATATATTTGATCTCAGCAGACGAGCTCTCCATTTATATTTGATCTCAGCAGACGTGCTCTCCATTTATATATTTGATCTCAGCAGACGAGCTCTCCATTTATATTTGATCTCAGCAGACGAGCTCTCCATTTATATATTTGATCTCAGCAGACGAGCTCTCCATTTATATATTTGATCTCAGCAGACGAGCTCTCCATTTATATTTGATCTCAGAAGACGAGCTCTCCATTTATATTTGATCTCAGCAGACGAGCTCTCCATTTATATTTGATCTCAGCAGACGAGCTCTCCATTTATATTTGATCTCAGCAGACGAGCTCTCCATTTATATATTTGATCTCAGCAGACGAGCTCTCCATTTATATATTTGATCTCAGCAGACGAGCTCTCCATTTATATTTGATCTCAGCAGACGAGCTCTCCATTTATATTTGATCTCAGCAGACGAGCTCTCCATTTATATTTGATCTCAGCAGACGTGCTCTCTATTTATATATTTGATCTCAGCAGAAGAGCTCTCCATTTATATTTGATCTCAGCAGACGAGCTCTCCATTTATATATTTGATCTCAGCAGACGAGCTCTCCATTTATATATTTGATCTCAGCAGACGAGCTCTCCATTTATATTTGATCTCAGCAGACGAGCTCTCCATTAAATTTAATCTAAGCAGACGAGCTCTCCATTTATATTTGATCTCAGCAGACGAGCTCTCCATTTATATTTGATCTCAGCAGACGAGCTCTCCATTTATATTTAATCTAAGCAGACGAGCTCTCCATTTATATTTGATCTCAGCAGACGAGCTCTCCATTTATATTTGATCTCAGCAGACGAGCTCTCCATTTATATTTGATCTAAGCAGACGAGCTCTCCATTTATATTTGATCTCAGCAGACGAGCTCTCCATTTATATTTGATCTCAGCAGACGAGCTCTCCATTTATATTTGATCTCAGCAGACGAGCTCTCCATTTATATTTGATCTCAGCAGACTCTTACCGGATGAAAAAGAAATGTCTGGAATAGAACTATTCTGACGCTGTCCTAAACCATCATTCTATTTCTCCACCGTATCACTAAATTAGACAGGTAAATAAAGTGATTAGGTTGCGAGCCATCGCCACACTTTGGATGAAAACAGATGACTACAAGCCCTCAGTGTCTCGCTTGCAAAACATATCCTACATACGGGGGGGGGGGGGGGAGGGGGGGGTTCAAACCAGGTAGCCACACAACTCACACCGTTCCACGTGGTGAAATATAAGAAGGTATGGAATGGATGGAATATCAGTGCCATGGACTTTGAAATAAAACGTCAGTACATTCATAGTTCTATATATAGACTGAGGCAGTCGTTTTTAAAGTTCACTTCAACAGACATCCCTTGTTAGATAACACTCACTCCCATCACTCTCAACATGCACCACTCGGTCACACCTTTTAGCAGTACTCAGCTAAGACAATGATGTTTATATTATACATACAAATCAGCCCACACATCCAGTGGCGTAGCGAGGGGGGGACATCATGCCCCGGGCGATACTCAAAAAGGGGCGCCAAATGGTATATTTGCGTGGGCGACATTTGATCCACCACATTAACCTACATCTACATGACCTGATTACATTTACTTGCCATCTCAGATTTAGTTAGTAAAAAATTAATAACTAAGAAACAGAAACACAATAAAAGGTGATACTGTGTGCATCGCTGAACGCTGCTCCGTTTAACATTGTTCGCTTTAACTAATTATTCGCTTTAACGCTGTGATATTTACCACTGCTTCCTTTAACATTGTTCGCTTTAACGCTGTTTTTTTGTCCGATTTTTTATTTTCACTATAAAACCCTATTGACAGACAAATAAAATTTCCGTACAAAAATAAAATGATTGATTTTGAAAATACTGTCAACTTGTATTAGTATGATCATGTAGTACATTCAGTACAAGAGAAGACATTAAAACGGAAGTGATTCCACGGCGCAACGTTTTATTATTGTCGACTAGTTATCAAAGGCCCGGTACCCGGACCGGCGAGTAGGCACACAGTTGGAGTTGAAAATGGTGATATATATTTTAGCGCGTTAACAATCAGTCTATATCAGAGGTGTGCGGATCTTGAAATTTAGCGTCCGCGTCCGTCCGCGGATTTCTATCAATGATCCGCGTCCGCAGAATCTTACAACATTGATCCGCAGTCAGTCCGCATTGCTAAAATTTAGCTGTTTAAATGACTTGAAATTTTTTATGGTAACGCTAAAGAAGATCCGCGTCAGTCCGCGAGTCCGCAACTTAACCATACGAAGCATCCGCTGTCAGTCCGCTGATTCGGAAAAGTCTGCGGATCTGCGTCCGCAAGCGGACGCGTCCGCTGTCCGCTCATCTCTGGTCTATATACTTGCAGTGGCCCCAAGGACATGAACAGATTATTGTAGCCAAAATACATTTGAAAATATGGACACCTAATAATACATCAAATAAAATTCATATGTTAAATAGTTCCTCCCAAAAAAAATAATCCTCACTATGGGTAGACATAAACAACAACTCTTAAAATCATATTCCTTCATAATATTTTAATGGACTCCTTTCCAAACAGTTATTCATTTAATGTTTTATGATGTTCAACATGGCGTATTTAAAAAAAAAAGAGAGACGTGAGTGAGTGCTTGTGTTAAGCAAAACGCTACATGTTTACCAGGTGGTTTATTTACTGTTTTACATTGTAGCATAGTACAATTAACTAAGAAAAATTGCAGACCCGGCAGTGCAGAACCTAGGAATTTACGGGCCCGGTGGCTTGGCCTCTTTGGGGGCTGCCCCTGCATTTTGGCATGAGATAATTTTTTGACGCTTCTCAAGCTTGGTCCCGAGAAGAAAAAATCGTTGTGTAGCTTTAGCTGACCTTCAATTAAAAACATAGTATTCCATCAATGCAGTTGAGGCCGCAGACGCAGAAAACATTAGGCCTCTTAAAAAAGAAAGACATATCAAAGCTTTCAACATTATAGTTCTGTGAAGCCAATGCCGAACCAAGGGATTTTAGGCATCTTCGGGAGCCACTACATTTTGACATGAGATAATGTACTTAATATTTAGTTTAAAAAATATTTTGGGGGCCCTCCTGAAACTGGGCCCCCTCCATACACCCTCTGTGTGAAGCCCCCATCATAAATGATTAGTTTGCATTGTAAACGTTGTGTACGGCGCTACTCAAAATCAACCCTTATTCATTTCATTCATGTGACGTAATAGTCAAAAAATAAAAAAAAGTGACGTATATAAGGTTAGTAATAAAGGGAAATAATTGTACATTAGAAATAGACATATTTTAGAAATAATAACAATTTAAACAATATAAATATTACATTATATTTAGCTATCCATAATTTCGGTTTAAAATTGAGATTGTGGAACATAACACAGAATATTAATTGAACGATTTCTGTAAATATTTCTTTTACGATCGCTTCTCATTTATTAACAAATTGAACACCATAGATTTATTACGTTACTGTGAGATATAGATAGGCCTTTGGAACCACTTTTGCTTAAAGATTTGTTTTCGGAGAGTATCACAGAATATTTGGCATGATTTTGTGTTACTTCTAAGATCGCTTCTTGCCCTTTGGTAATGATTGAGGCGGTCGAAAACAGTATCACATTGTGATTGCCATTTGGCATTCACGATCTTACCTGCCGTATGTTAGTGTACGGTGTTTTGTCACCTCGGCACTAAACATATGGCTGGTCCAATGTCAATTCTGGCAGCCATGTAGGAGACTTTATACTCGGCTGGCCAGTTGGTAGCCGGATTATGCATGTCAAGAAGAAAACAGTAAATGTTTCTGCCATCTTTGAATTGTCAATGCCGCCATGTTGGATGACAGACGGAAGTCGGAACATATGATGTAAAATTTGTATTATAGATTGTCATTGGTTTCCAAACATAAACAAAAATACGATGACGAGGAAGTCCTTGTGACATCATTTAAAACACTTGAATACCAGAACATTACACAGTGGCGGCCTAATGCTGCTCTTAAGAGCCACAAACGGCTCTCCGTTGAGTTAATGGCGGCTCCCATTGAACCAGTTGTTTGTTTTTTTCAATTACTCCACAACTTCCGTTCACTTAAACTTGATACATTGACCACGCTGTAAGTCTTACGACAATATTTCACTCTATTAAGCCCCTTGAGATGATACGTAAAAAAATGAATATATTAATATGTATGAATAAGTCCAGTTTTCTTGCCGCTGGTGCAGTTTTTGTGCAGATAATGATTTCACATACAAATAATAAACGAGACTTTGAATGACAACTGGCAGTGGAACAAATTCTATAAAGATGGTGTTTGTTTTAAAATATTATTTAAGACACATTATGTGATAAATATATTGTACTGGAGGGAGTTAATATCACACTATGGAGAGTTTTCACTGGTTGGCTGATGGGGTAATGGGAAAAGGGGGGGGGGGTCAAACAGATTCGGCGGTATAGCGACTGAAAAATGGGCAAACAGTAGACTCTGTGATAGAGACAAACAGTAGACTCTGTGGTAGAGACAAACAGTAGACTCTGTGGTAGAGACAAACAGTAGACTCTGTGGTAGAGACAAACAGTAGACTCTGTGGTAGAGACAAACAGTAGACTCTGTGGTAGAGACAAACAGTAGACTCTGTGGTATAGACAAACAGTAGACTCTGTGGTAGAGACAAACAGTAGACTCTGTGGTAGAGACAAACAGTAGACTCTGTGGTAGAGACAAACAGTAGACTCTGTGATAGAGACAAACAGTAGACTGTGGTAGAGACAAACAGTAGACTGTGGTAGAGACAAACAGTAGACTGTGGTAGAGACAAACAGTAGACTGTGATAGAGACAGACAGTAGACTCTGTGGTAGAGACAAACAGTAGACTCTGTGGTAGAGACAAACAGTAGACTCTGTGGTAGAGACAAACAGTAGACTCTGTGGTAGAGACAAACAGTAGACTGTGGTAGAGACAAATAATAGACTGTGGTAGAGACAAACAGTAGACTCTGTGGTAGAGACAAACAGTAGACTCTGTGGTAGAGACAAACAGTAGACTCTGTGGTAGAGTATATGGGAGATCTCAAGGCTGGACTCATTTCATAGCAGTATAGACAAAATATCTCCGGCTTGGACTACAGCAGAATAAATGAATAGACCTAGTTGGGATCACTTACATTCTTGCTAAACATAGAACCTAAATAACAGACATTGGGTATATTCAGCCATATAACCCTATAATCGTGTATAGAAGCAATCAAACAGACATTAGGTATATTCAGCCATATAACTCTATAATCGTGTATAGAAGCAATCAAACAGACATTGGGTATATTCAGCCATATAACCCTATAATCGTGTATAGAAGCAATCAAACAGACATTAGGTATATTCAGCCATATAACTCTATAATCGTGTATAGAAGCAATCAAACAGACATTGGGTATATTCAGCCATATAACCCTATAATCGTGTATAGAAGCAATCAAACAGACATTAGGTATATTCAGCCATATAACCCTATAATCGTGTATAGAAGCAATCAAACAGACATTAGGTATATTCAGCCATATAACCCTATAATCGTGTATAGAAGCAATCAAACAGACATTAGGTATATTCAGCCATATAACCCTATAATCGTGTATAGAAGCAATCAAACAGACATTGGGTATATTCAGCCATATAACCCTATAATCGTGTATAGAAGCAACAGCCAGAAATACAGTCAGACTAGTTCTCCAAAAAATAGTGGCCAATAATCACAACATAACAATACCCCCCCCCTGTCGGGAATACTCAAGTTTGAATATACATCATACATTATAAAAGCAAAACAAACGGAATTCCCCGCATCACGTCCGCTTCATTTAACAAATACATTTGTCGGAATTTAATATTAGGTGCAGAATAATAACAATAACAAGTCATTATGCGACGCTCCTAAACTGATACAAATGTTTCAAATGTCTGACAAAGAGGATCAAACTTACTACACAGAGTCCCCTGGCTAATGATCCGGACAATACACAGATTACTGAGGGGAACTGTGGAGAGTTTTTTTTTTCAATTCCAGCACAGATTAACTCGAACAATCTGACAAGGGACGTGGAAATACGCAGCTAGGTGCGGTCATGGAATGGAGATGGCGAGATAGATGTCGTGAGCTGGAGCGCCGAGATAGATGTCGTGAGCTGCGGCGCCGAGATAGATGTCGTGAGCTGCAGCGCCGAGATAGATGTCGTGAGCTGGAGCGCCGAGATAGATGTCGTGAGCTGGAGCGCCGAGATAGATGTCGTGAGCTGCGGCGCCGAGATAGATGTCGTGAGCTGCGGCGCCGAGATAGATGTCGTGAGCTGCGGCGCCGAGATAGATGTCGTGAGCTTGAGCGCCGAGATAGATGTCGTGAGCTGCGGCGCCGAGATAGATGTCGTGAGCTGCGGCGCCGAGATAGATGTCATGAGCTGCGGCGCCGGGAGAGATGTCGTGAGCTGGAGCGCCGAGATAGATGTCGTGAGCTGCGGCGCCGAGATAGATGACGTGAGCTGCGGCGCCAAGATAGATGTCGTGAGCTGCGGCGCCGAGATAGATGTCGTGAGCTGCGGCGCCGAGATAGATGTCTTGAGCTGCAGTGCCGAGATAGATGTCGCGGACAGGGACGCCGAGATAGATGTCGTGAGCTGCGGCGCCGAGATAGATGTCGCGGACAGGGGCGCCGTGATAGATGTCGAGGGTTAGAGCATACTCATTACCGTTGGGAAATAAAACAAAAAGGGAAGCTGACTTGTCCTCTATTGACCAATGGTCTTCCTTAGAATGTCAACAGCAGAGCATGTCAAAGTAAGAACTTTGGTTACTGTTTATTTTTTTAATGAGATCTGGATGTCCGTTTAAAACAACATGCAACAAACATTGGGTGCAATTATGGAAGGCATTAACTCTCAGCATGCTAATTTACTTGTGAAAGAATTGTATAATAATTAAACAATACCAACTGAATTCACTCAAATGTCCAGTAGTTATGTTGGGACTTTATTATTTTTTTTTGGACACTAGCTTTTGACACTGCCCGAAGGAGACCTCATTAGCTTTTAGATGTATCAACAGTGTGAACTTGAGATGCTTGCATATGTATACAATATGACAATCTGTGATATCTCTATAGTACAATAAAAAGCTGTATCAACTGTATTACTTTTAGCCAAACGTAGGTGTATCACCACAGTGACATCTTCAGTAATGTAACATGTTAGGTCATATAAAAGTGCATCATCAGTGCTCTATACCCAGTGACAAACTGCCCTACAAATGTCCAAACATGATATTTTATAATTCAATTGTTTACTTCCTCATATATAAACACGTTGTGTGTTGAATGACTTGTTTGTCAAAAATAACAAAACATTTTATTTATTTTGATTGGTAAAAAAAAACAAAGAAATTAACATTTTCTTAAATGTCGACCCCTACCATAGCTAATATTTTACGTGTGTGTGTGTGTGTGTGTGTGTGTGTGTGTGTCTCCTGTTATGTATTAATCTCAATGACTTGCTTATGTCGTTACATTTTTAAAAAAAAATTGATTACAAAAATCCTGGGATAAAAATGAACACCCTACAAGAGTGTATCAAAGCGGTAATCTGCTCTAAACAGTAATAATGGAGTTAATTAAATATTGATGGGAAGGGAGTTGTCAAGGAAAGATGACTCTAGCGAATATTCTAATGAGAAGAGTTGTCTCTGGGGGCCATCACTAATTCACTAATAATAACAAACAAACAAAAAGAGCGACAAATTAACTTATCACATTACAGTACAATAGCTCTTTCTGGCGGTAAATGAAAATAAAAAAAAATTAAAAAAACTCATCACAACAATAAGCCTTCTCCATTTTCTCTTACAGTATCCACTGACCAGCTGGACCTGGGGCTAACCTAACGAGCAACAACAACAAAAACTTGTCACAAGAATAAAACCTGTTCACGTCTATAGACTATAGCCATTTATAACCTAGGACAAGTGTCAGTGACAATAGCCCTTTATAACCTAGGACAAGTGTCAGTGACAATAGCCATTTATAACCTAGGACAAGTGTCAATGGCAATAGCCATTTATAATCTATGTACATGATACATGTATAATGAGAACGCCGCTCCCCCCTGCCCTTCACTAATCTTACCCTACCAATGTAACGGATCTGTCAGGGTGAGAGAGAGAAACACGGCAGTGAACTGACAAATTAATGTTTCACACAGCTCGCGTCTTAACATTTCGAGTCGCTCGGCAGACACCGACAGAGACCATCAAAAAATTCTGTATTTTAAAACAAACATGGCCTGACTTACGCTGGACGTCACCCTAACGGAGCGGCCCTCAGACAGTGTTCCGTGGGTGCCACAGCTAGAAATGCTTATGCGGCTACTTAACGGATATATAAAATAAAAAGTGTATGAAATTTTATCGCAACGGCGTGTTGGCTTCGGGCTGGACGAGATTTCATTAATCAATTTGTCATGAAAGAAAGTGGTTAAATGCGCTTTTATGTAGCGATGTTAAGTGGACATTACAAACAACGCATACCATATTTTGAAATATGTGTTGAATCATATGTGAATACGTTGAACTGAGAGTGATGATGTTTCGAGCAGCATGTCGACTATCTGCAGCGGCGTGGGTGGATGGATGGGGGTATTCCCTAGGGTGCGGCCAGACAGGACCTTTTATATGACCCATCATGTTACATTACTGAAGATGTCACTGTGGTGATACACCTACGTTTGGCTAAAAGTAATACAGTTGATACAGCTTTTTATTGTACTATAGAGATATCACAGATTGCCATATTGTATACATATGCAAACATCTCAAGTTCACACTGTTGATACATCTAAAAGCTTATGAGGTCTCCTTCGGGCAGTGTCAAAAGCTAGTGTCCAAAAAAAAAAATAAAAAAGTCCCAACATAACTACTGGACATTTGAGTAAATTCAGTTGGTATTGTTTAATTATTATACAATTCTTTTACAAGTAAATTAGCATGCTGAGAGTTAATGCCTTCCATAATTGCACCCAATGTTTGTTGCATGTTGTTTTAAACGGACATCCAGATCTCATTAAAAAAATAAACAGTAACCAAAGTTCTTACTTTGACAGGCTCTGCTGTTGACATTCTAAGGAAGACCATTGGTCAATAGAGGACAAGTCAGCTTCCCTTTTTGTTTTATTTCCCAACGGTAATGAGTATGCTCTAACCCTTTCAGAATGTATTTATTTTATTTATTTTTTTTTGCGCGGGAATGGGGGGGGGTGTCATTTTCAGAGTCCGACCAGGGTGCCACTAACGCTAGTTAGACCACTGGCTACCGGGCCACTCAAACTACTTCTCGACAGAGTATTGTATGGGCCATCACGTTTCTGGATAAGCGGCATCAGCATGTGAAACATATTGCTGATATAATAGGTAGAATGGGTATAAGTTGGTAACTGGTTCGTAATACGGTGACAAGCTACAGAAATAATTTGTGAAGAACCTGAGGAACGGTGTATGGGGCAAGGTCGACATTTTTCCCCGTGGCTGAGCCCGTGTGAAGAACGGGGGTCCCTGATTACCAGTTCCAACCAAGTATAAAGTAACAACAACAAATGTTGGCACCACCAGCACCGGTTACTCTCAGACCTAATCCCATTATCAGCTGACGTGTGTAATGAGTACAGAATGACACGTCCAGGAGACGTCATGCTGGACACACAACAATGCTTATGACCATTCAGGCGGCAGTTGTCCACCCCAGACGTCAACTAGAAATTATTTCCGGGCAGTGCATACTGACAAACGATAACAATACTAAAGATAGGAATACAAAGAATAACAATACTAAAGATAGCAATACAAAGAATAACAATACTAAAGATAACAATATACCAACACATACATGTTATAAAGGTAAACTGATTTAAATCAAACTTGACGCTACTACCGCAAGACGTACATTTGTCTTTTAAAAAAAATGGAATGCAATAAGTTGATGCCAGCAAAAGAGATAACAGACCATCCAGCTGTTATAAAGATGTGTCATAGATAGTGCCGGCATTGGTGATGTCAGGAGTGCCGTGTCTGGTGATGATGAGGTGGTGATTTCTTAAATCCTTCTCTCATTCCATATCAACAACAGCTCTAGTCTTCAACAACAGTTTTTAATCTTTACAGCATATCAACTGCGACTGAACATACAACTGGTAATTAAACATGACAGAACTGGACTGACTTCTCTGTGAGCTGAAACTGAACTTCTACGCACACTCACTTCAACAGACATCCCTTGTCAGATAACACTCACTCCCATCACTCTCAACATGCACCACTCGGTCACACCTTTTAGCAGTACTCAGCTAAGACAATGATGTTTATATTATACATACAAATCAGCCCACACATCCAGTGGCGTAGCGAGGGGGGGGGGACATCATGCCCCGGGCGATACTCAAAAAGGGGCGCCAAATGGTATATTTTACATATAATATTATATATGGGGGCGCTAAAAAAAGGTATTGTGCCCCGGGCGCGAGGTAAGAGAGGTAAGATCGCTACGCCACTGCACACTCCAACAAACAACCATGACACTAGCTTCTTTGATCCCTTCTGAGACGTGCAGGTCACTGGCCAAAAGAAATATAGAAATTCATCAAGATTATTTTATAAGATATAAAAATTGATTTTTTTTTTTTAGAATCCCTGGCAACACATATTCGAAAATAGAAGGTCGATATCTTTTTCAATAATTAAATTATAGATCTTGAAAACAAGATGAGCTATGTTGAGGTAATCCTGGTCTTATAATATGTTGAAGACTACAAACCCATCGTTGGTTGTTAGTCGCGATAGTGAGATAAGACGACCGATCTACACAATATCCACACGATCTTCGAAAAAAAAATCCGCTGAGAGGCCAATGACAAATACAGAAGATTAAGATACCAGTTTCAATTACCGCTCAACACAGGCATAGCTAATCAGATGGATAGTTTTAGCACTTGAATCGCATGCCAGATATGCAGAGTACTATTGCCAAGCGTGGGTGAGCGTATGTCAGTTGTGAACATCTTAAATATCCTCTGCGCTGCTTGCTCCATGTTACCAGTGATGTGTGGCTGGATTGTTAGCCCTTTGGTAGGGAGTAGTTTTACAGGCAGAGTCGGATTTAGGTTGGCCCAGGTCCCCTGGCGCAGAAGGATAAATCGGACCTCTGAGTGACAGTTGCAGTAATGTTGGTGTTTAGTGGATATCCTTTTGAGGCAGGGGCCCAGGGCTCGCCCGTTGTTAGATCCGTCTCTGTTTACGGGTGCGAGCCCAAGCGGCAATATTTAGTCATTACTTCTGTAGTGTCACCAAATGTCAGTGCAGATTGAGCCATGATGGAGGGCACAAAAGAGGAAGAGACCCACACAATCGTTACTTCTGTAGTGCCACCAAATGTCAGTGCAGAGCCATGATGGAGGGCACAAAAGAGGAAGAGACCCACACAATCATTACTTCTGTAGTGTCACCAAATGTCAGTGCAGATTGAGCCATGATGGAGGGCACAAAAGAGGAAGAGACCCACACAATCGTTACTTCTGTAGTGTTACCAATTTAAAGCCAATGATTGTGACAGATCTTTGTATCTTGTGAAGCTGACATGACATATCTTTGTATCTGGTGAAGATGACATGACAGATCTTTGTATCTTGTGAAGATGTTATGTCGTCTTTAGATCATAAACTGAACTCTTAACTGAAATATTAAACTTTTCTCGATATTTCGATTACACTAAAAAAAAAAATTAATAACTGTCACAAAAGCAATTTCTTTTTAATTTAATGGAAACACGAGCTAAATAGAAACTTAACTCTTATTTCATTTTTTTTTATTTTCAGACAAATAGATTGAAACGTTTTATCAGGACAAAATGTCCTCTCTATAACTGGTGCTCTTAGATTGTAACAACATTTAAAGGGAATTTCCATTTCATATTTTTATTGAATAAAAGAATAATGAATTTTAATTGGTTTAATATATGTACTATTTAATAGAACATAGACATTTTTTTTTAATATTTTCTTTTAAAACTCCACTCTTGAATTGTTTCCATGGTGACAATCTCATGATGACAAAACAATTGCTTGCAACCAAGTTAACAGTTTATTTATTCCCAGTAAATTTTACATGGAACACAGAGGCCAGCGTACTCCAGAGAGTATGTATTCATTACAGCAACAGTGTAAAAACTTTACATGGAACACAAGAGAGTATGTATTCATTACAGGAACAGTGTAAAAACTTTACATGGTAATACAAGAGAGTATGTATTCATTACAGCAACAGTGTCAAAACTTTACATGGTAACACAAGAGTCGGCAAGAAAGTAATTTATTAATGGATGCTTTTTGTGAGATCTTCAAGATTAGGTGGGAGAACAGGGTCAAAAAAAATGAAGATCTGTGGGACAGAGACAAGACAAACGCCAAGCGATGTGGAGATCGGGCGTCTGAACATGGAGATGGATTGGGCACGAGCTCCGAAGGGGAGATAACTTCATTTCACCAGGGGCATTACAGGGGAGCCCACCGGAGACATAGGGCAGGCCACGTGAGACCTGGAGAAGTGTGGGTCACACGCGGAACTGTCGGAATATGTTAGCCACGGCCAGAACTAAGAGAAAGACATTTGTCTTTTGGCTACGCCAGTGCTCGGTGAACTTTTTAACCCATTATTTATGGGGCAGGCAACAAATGTTAACATATGTACACATATTTTTCACATTTGTTTTTACTAAAATTAGTGGCCCCCACTTTATATCTGTTTAAACAAGTGTATTACATGTCTAGTTTCCGATCAGGTTTGTAAAATAGGTTTGTAGAACAGGTTTGTAGAACAGATTTGCCGATCAGGTTTGTAGAACAGGTTTGTAGAACATGTTTGTAGACCATGTTTGCCGATCAGGTTTGTAGAATAGGTTTGTAGACCATGTTTGTAGAACATGTTTTAGACCATGTTTGTAGAACAGGTTTGTAGAACAGGTCTGTAGAACATGTTTGTAGAACAGGTTTTTAGACCAAGTTTGAAGAACAGATTTGCCGATCAGGTTTGTAAAATAGGTTTGTAGAACAGGTTTGTAGACCATGTTTGTCGATCATGTTTGCCGATCAGGTTTGCAGAACAGGTCTGTTGAATAGGTTTGTAGACCATGTTTGTAGAACAGGTTTTTAGACCAGATTTGTAAAACAGGCTTTTAGACCAGGTTTGTAGACCATATTTGTAGAACATGTTTGCCGACCAGGTTTGAAGAACAGATTTTCCGAAAGGTTTGTAGACCAGGTTTGAGGAACAGGTTTGCAACTTAGGAGTCAAGTTTGGCGCTGTGTTTTCCGAATGTATGTCTTGGCATTTTTCATACGGAGCATTCGTATATTGTCCAGCACATACTGAATCAGTTCTTGTGCAAGTCTGACTTTCCAGCACATACTAGATTAGTTCTTGTGCAAGTCTGACTGTCCAGCACATACTAAATTAGTTCTTGTGCAAGTCTGACTGTCCAGCACATACTAAATTAGTTCTTGTGCAAGTCTGACTGTCCAGCACATACTAAATTAGTTCTTGTGCAAGTCTGACTGTCCAGCACATACTAAATTAGTTCTTGTGCAAGTTTGACTGGTGTTGTCGAAAACTGTATAAACTGGGACGAGATTCGCTATGTGGGGAAACGGAACATTCCTGAATAAAATCGTCACAAAGTGGGCATTGCAACATGTCAACTTTCAATACTGAGGACATTGCCACATGTCAACATTCAATACAGATGACAATGCCACTTGTCAACATTCAACGCAGAGGACATTGTCACATGTCAACATTCAACGCAGAGGACATTGTCACATGTCAACATTCAACGTAGAGGACATTGTCACATGTCAACATTCAACGCAGAGGACATAGTCACATGTCAACATTCAGTACAGAGGGCATTGCCTAATCTCAACTTTAGATACAGTGAACATTGTGGGATACATACTTAGGAGTACGATACAACATTCAATACAGTAAACAACAATAAATAAATTACATTACTAAAAGTGTTTTCCATACATATATATCGATCCATGCTGTACCTGTCATGATCACCCAAGCTTGAGTATGATGACTAGCAGACCTTACGGACAAAAACTCAGCAGGTCATAAATCAATACTTTAATATCAAAAAAGGAGATCAAAAGTGAAGAACTAAGCCAGAACATTGTTGCGCAACTTCAGCCAACACTTTCAACTTTACAACCTGCAACTTGTCATATTACCGAGTGAGAGTTGGGGGGGGGGGAGGTATTTGTTCAACAACTCTTTGTATAAATGTTGGTGAATTACTCCAAGTTCTGTGAGAAACCAATGATGTGCTGTTATGGTGCTGGAAGCAATTTGAATAGAATATTAACCAGCATGGTTTTTTTTAAGTGAGTGAGAGTAGATCTATATTGATTATGAATGGCAGATGGCGCAATCAAAGGACATGCCGTCCTGTGTGATATGGCGCGAGTCTCGAGATCAAGCCTCATCAACACCGGCCACCTCAGTCTACCCCGTCAAGTGGGGAAGAAGTATTGTTTACACAATGTGAGACATTCAATGAATACTACGACACAGGAAGTGAACTATGAGGTCACGACGTACGGACGGCTCCAGCATCCCTTTCTACTAAGTGAGTGGACGGCTTGTGTCCTGTATAACGTTTTGTAGCTGAAAGTAGTCCTTGCAGCTTACACACATTTCACAGCTATCACATACGCTAATACATAATCGTCTAGCCTGGCGTACGTGCGAGCGAGCGTGTGTATAAATTCCGCGGTTAAAAATAGACTGGGGAATTCCAAAATTTTAGTCTCACTCAAGGGGAGTGAACTCTTGCTTGGCTAAAAATAGACTTGGGAATTCCAAGTAGTGCGCAAATTATGTAAAGTTGTAAAGATGGTCAAGGGCATACAACTAAATTATAAGGAGTCACTCGCCGGTCCGGGTACCGGGCCTTTGATCTAGTATAGACAGACAGACAGACAGACAGACAGACAGACAGATGTAACTCGTGATTGCACTATGATTACTATTAATGAGAATTCAAACCAACAGCTAATTTTTTTTTTTAAATTAAATAAAATAAAAAACAGACTTTATTAAAATGTACTGTAAAGTAAAAATATATTTCTTTAGGCTTAGATCAAATAAATATTTATGGAAATTACATCGACTGAAAAAGCGTGAGAAGCTTTTTAGATTAATTGATTATTTATGTTGCTCACATTTAAATAATTTCTATACATAAATGTATGATCTAAGCCTAGGGAAGTATATTTTTTACTTTTCAATACATTTTAATAAAGTTCTATTTTATTTTTTTCGTATATATAATTTTAGCGTCAAAAGTAGTTCTCTTGTTTTGATTGTATAGTTGACACAAACTACTTAATGGCGTAACCGGTGTTCAATCCAGAGACTAAAAAAAAAATTGTTGTTTAATATTATTTGTATACTTCATATCTCACTTGCTTTTGTTGGTGAAGTCTTTTACACAAAATATTGAAAATAGCTCAACTTGATAAACCACCTCGTTATATAAATATTACCAAAATAAAAACCCGTCATCGACTTTGAATTACGCACAATTTTAATTATTTGACTCTTAACGTTTTTAAAACAGAGTATTGTCATCGAGAATACACAAGTGTTGATCAATGTCAAATAGATTGGGTCTCCTATAACTTGGTGAAAAATCGATTTCAAATTTCCACTCCATAGAAATTTAGAACTTCTTGACTCAGCTTAACACTGCTAGACAAACACTGATAGAGACAGACATTGCTAGACAGACACTGCTAGACAGACATTGCTAGACAGACACTGCTAGACAGACACTGCTAGACAGACATTGCTAGACAGACACTGCTAGACAGACACTGCTAGACAGACATTGCTAGACAGACATTGCTAGACAGACACTGCTAGACAGACATTGCTGAACAGATACTGCTAGATGCACTGCAAGACAAACACTGCTAGACAAACACTTCTAGACAAACGGTTCTAGACAGACACTGCAAGACAAACACTGCTAGACAGACACTGCAAGACACACATTGCTAGACAAACACTACTAGACAAACACTTCTATACAGACACTGCAAGACAAACACTGCAAGACAAACACTGCTAGAGACACACATTGCTAGACAGACACTGCTAGACACACATTGCTAGACAGACATTGCTAGACAGACACTGCTAGACAGACATTGCTAGTCAGACACTGCTAGACACACATTGCTAGACAGACATTGCTGAACAGATACTGCTAGAGGCACTGCAAGACAAACACTGCTAGACAGACAATTCTAGACAGACACTGCTAGACAAACACTACTAGACAGACACTGCTAGATAAACACTACTAGACAGACACTTCTAGACAAACAGTGCTAGACAGACACTGCTAGAGGCACTGCTAGACAATACCCAAGTTATTATTATTTAAATAGAGTAGTGAAATGTTTCTGTAATTAGTTCTAAATAGAGAATTAATCAGTCTGGAAAGGAACTTCTTGAAATATAATATTTCATATTCATTCAATTATTTGAAGCTAAGCTCATTGGGAAGATTTTGAAATGTATCCATTTCTTTTTATTTTTTGCACTATAAAATAACGTCCTTTTTATGGGAATGTTTTATGCGGCATTAAAAAAAGAAGACTTTACAGAATTCAACAAAGTTTATGTAGATAATGATTAGTTCAGCCATATTTATGACGTCATCGTTACATTCTCCAAGCAAAGAAAACAAAACGTACAGAACAAATCTGCAATATACATTTCGTGTACATTTTTTGGTTGTTAAAACTTGAATGACAGCCCAACTTGTTACGATCCTGAAATATAGTTAGATACATACACACAAACAAACACACACCTACAAACACACAAAGAATTCCCATCGGTTTTAAAAAGTAACCAGTCTGACAGAACTATGTATCAAATAACCAGTGTCTACATAGCAACTTATTCATAAATCAACTCTCCAAAAAAATGAATCACTCAGCACTAACTGTGCGTGACGTAATCAGTTGCCCGGATCTGGCAGCGGAGAGTGGGAGGCAGACAACTTTAAAAAGTCTAAACAGTAAATAGTGTAATGGTTCTTCACTAGTAGACAGAAATAGAGGGTTGACACGGACTTAGACAAATATGTATAGCAGAGACACACATTGTATAGCAGAGACAGACATTGTATAGCAGAGACACACATTGTACGGCAGAGATAGACAATGTATAGCAGAGACACACATTGTATAGCAGAGACACATATTGTATAGTAGAGATACACATTGTATGGCAGAGACAGACTATGTATAGCATAGACACACATTGTATAGCAGAGACAGACATTGTATAGCAGAGATACACATTGTATAGCAGAGACACACATTGTATAGCAGAGACAGACATTGTATAGCAGAGACACACATTGTATAGCAGAGACACACATTGTATAGCAGAGACAGACATTGTATAGCAGAGACACACATTGTATAGCAGAGACACACATTGTATAGCAGAGACACACATTGTATAGCAGAGACAGACATTGTATGTATGGCAGAGGCAGACATTGTATGGCAGAGACAGACATAGTATGTACGGCAGAGACAGACATTGTATCACATTAGATACAGCTGTGTGCTATTCCTTTAATATTTAATACACACACATATTGCTAGACAAAATTAAAAATACACGTAATACATTCATGATCAAGTATTAGTAACACAATATCTGCCTGTCATTAGAATCGGAAACAATTTATCAATTTGTCACACGATATAACAAAAAATGACTTCGCAGAGACAATTCACAGAAACTATTCCTAGGCCCGGGGGTACTAATTCAATCTGTTTCTTCCTTCATGAGCAGCAGGGTCGTGAGAGATATCATACGAGCCGGTATTGAAAGCTCGCACTCTGTAGAAATATTTGCACTTTAATATCATATGTTCATGTCGTGTTAAATGAGGCTATAACTTACATACCTTTATGTATTGACTGGAGTCTATTTCATGATTTATGTGCACTGTTATTTTATAAGTTTCAACTGAAGACAATAAAAGACTCAAGCAGGTAAGTTTTAATGAAGACCAAAATATCTGCTCAAATACTTCAGCATGACGCTGTTCACTTGTAAATAGTTGGGTTTTTTTTTTAAATAAATGGGTTGATTTTTTTACCACAATGATGTTCAAGTAAAACGAAAAAAAAAAAGAACTAGTAAAGTAAAAACCAGACTTTGAATTATTTAAGGTGAAGTTCTCATAAATTATGGAAAGTTGTTTTTTTTTTTTTTGCCATTTTCGTTTTTCTGAATTTATTTATTTTTTTAAATTGGCACTAAATTGAACTGCAGTGGGTGATCTTTGATGTCAGAAATGAGTTAGACAGTTGTTTGTATAACTGCAATCTCATCGCTGCCAGCGAGGTTTGGATGGACAGGAACTGCAAAGAGTCAACGTGGAGAGAAACTGAGATTGGAACCGATAGGCGTGGCTGGATGGAACATTCCCAGACTGTTACTGGAGTATCTAATCCCCATCAAATGATGGGCGTGACTGGATGGAACATTCCCAGACTGTTACTGGAGTATCTAATCATGATGGGCGTGGTTGGATGGAACATTCCCAGACTGTTACTGGAGTATCCAATCCTCATCAAATGATGGGCGTGGCTGGATGGAACATTCTCAGACTGTTAGTGGAGTATCTAATCATGATGGGCGTGGTTGGATGGAACATTCCCAGACTGTTACTGGAGTATCCAATCCTCATAGGCGTGGTTGGATGGAACATTCTCAGACTGTTAGTGGAGTATCTAATCCTCATGAAATGATAGGCGTGGTTGGATGGAACATTCCCAGACTGTTACTGGAGTATCTAATCCCCATCAAATGATAGGCGTGACTGGATGGAACATTACCAGACTGTTACTGGAGTATCTAATCATGATGGGCGTGGTTGGATGGAACATTCCCAGACTGTTACTGGAGTATCCAATCCTCATCAAATGATGGGCGTGGTTGGATGGAACATTCCCAGACTGTTACTGGAGTATCCAATCCTCATCAAATGATGGGCGTGGTTGGATGGAACATTCCCAGACTGTTACTGGAGTATCCAATCCTCATGAAATGATAGGCGTGGTTGGATGGAACATTCTCAGACTGTTAGTGGAGTATCTAATCCTCATGAAATGATAGGCGTGGTTGGATGGAACATTCCCAGACTGTTACTGGAGTATCTAATCATGATGGGCGTGGTTGGATGAAAACGGCCCCTTTAAAGGTTTAAAGAATCTCGGACATTTTTACAGTGAGTTTACGGATATCATTACTTAGTTGACAGTAGCCACAAAGTGTCGAGACTGCAACAGTCAATAAAGATAGAATGGCAATGGTAGTTCACTGGTCAACAACAGCCCTGGTAGAGCCTCCCCGATCTCCTCACTCCTCAAGTCCAGTGCCGAACCTAGGGATTTGGGGGCCCGTGGGGGGCTTGGTCTCTTTGGGGGGCGCTTGCATTTTGACATTCGACACCGTGACATGAGATAATGTACTTAATATTTAATTTAAAAAATGTGGGGGCCCGCCTGAAGCTGGGGCCCGGCGGGGAGACTTTCGAATTTGAACCCCCCACCCACCCTAGGTGCGCCTCTGCTTAAGTCTTGTGCTTGTTAGCCGGAGCAAACAGATTCAGCGAAGGGAAGGGGTGTGGGAGGTGGTGGTCTGTACCCATATAGTAGATACAAGTGATTAAACACAGAAATAAGTCAATCGTGAAGTAACTGATTCAACCTAATGACAGCGTCTCTCTGATCCTATTACATCATATTTTAATCAAACAGGGTCACTTTGTATATACAAAGACAAAAAATATATCAGCATATTTCGCAATACTTTTCGAAGAAATAACTGTCAGATATCGTACACAACGTTCAGAAAGTGCATTTAGTCAAACAACAAGTAGCTCAAAAAAAAAAAAAAACAAAAAAAAAAACACTTAAACCTTGCTACTAACCCAGTCCATTCAGTCAATAATTTCTCCATTTTTACGACATCATTTGATGCGACCGTACAATACATTGAGCTCTTTATTCGCGTGCCCTCACTGCATGAGTACATCACTGGAGTCATGGGTCTCTAAGGAAACATTTCGTTGGTCGTAGTTGTGTTCATACACGAACCCAACAGGCACCGCACAAAAAAAAAAGAACCCAAATAAAAATAAGGAGGAAAGTTTACAGATTTTAAAGCCAACTTGGACTTGACCAACTTGGACTTGACCAACTTAGACTTGACCAACTTAGACTTGACCAACTTAGACTTGACCAACTTAGACTTGACCAACTTAGACTTGACCAACTTAGACTTGACCAACTTAGCTTGACCAACTAGACTTGACCAACTTAGACTTGACCAACTTAGACTTGACTAACTTGGACTTGACCAACTTAGACGACCAACTTAGACTTGACCAACTTAGACTTGACTACTTAGAGACGTGAACGTACATCAGAAAACACCCATCAGCCCAAAGTTTACAACAATCAAGTCGACAGAAAGAAAAACAAGCAATTAAGCCTGTTCCATTCTGGACACAGGACGTGTTAGCGCATTTTTAGTACGTTTGTTATCTTTCAGTAAATATTTGTAAATTTTGGAAATGTTTATAAATTCAATTGTGTAATGCATATATCTGAAAAAAGATATTAAAAGGACAAGTAAGTCATGTTGAATAACTGTTACAAAAATAAATAATGATTACGCCCCTTTGATTAGCTTTTATTATTTATATTTAAAATATAAGCAAAACGGTACATAACAAACTCTTATATTTTGGCCCTGAGAGGTCAAATCGCGAAATGGACTTTTGATGTACACTTGGCAGGCCAAGACCTACACAATGATATATACATCATGGGTCTAGGACTTATGGTTGCTGAGATATGTGTAAAGTCCCTGTAAGGATGAGATGAAATCCCTTAGATCCTATAAACCACTAATGGGACGGTTTTATGGTGCCCTTCTTTCATCCGATAGTGCAATGGCCATGGAGGCACCACGGGAGATATATCGGGAACTTGAGCCAAGACCTGAAAAATTTCCTTGGTCCTCACCGGAGATCGAACCAGGTACCTTCAGGTCGACAGTCGAGCGCGTTACCGCACGACCATCCGTGTTGCTGAGATATAGGGCGGTCCATTTTTAATATAGCTTATATAGTAAAAAAACAGTACTTAATAAGGCCCGTTTTACGGCCTTGAGAGGTCAGATCGCGAAATGGAAAAAAGTCATTTCTTGGTAGGCCAAGACCTACAAAATGATATATACATCATGGGTCTAGGACTTATGGTTGCTGAGATATATGGCGTTCCATTATTAATATAGCTTATATAGTAAAAAACGGTACTTTATAAGGCCCCTTTTACGGCCCTGAGAAGTCAGATCGCGAAATGGAAAAAAGCTATTTCTTGGCAGGCCAAGACCTACAAAATGACATATACATCATGGGTCTAGGACTTATGGTTATTGAGATCTAGGGTGATGACAGACAGACAGACAGACAGACAGAGAGACAGACAGACAGACAGACAGACAAAACGGGGACAATAGAGCATTTTTTTTTCGAAAATGCTCTAAAAAAAACATGTATGGCCCAACTTCCACGTAAAAAATTCTATCTGTTGTGTTTAACACCTAGCACAAAAACAATCTATCTGCAGTGCTCTCATGAAGCTAAAGCTGGCTAGCCTCTTATTTAGCCAGAGGCGTACCTAGGGTGGGGGAAGGGGTCCAAATTCAAAAGTACCCCCGGGCCCCAGCTTGAGGGGGGACGAATTTTTTACAACATTAAATATTAAGTACATTT
This sequence comes from Bulinus truncatus, assembly GCA_021962125.1. Taxonomy (NCBI): domain Eukaryota; kingdom Metazoa; phylum Mollusca; class Gastropoda; family Planorbidae; genus Bulinus; species Bulinus truncatus. The sequence continues at coordinate 8,770,754 of JAGDYQ010000027.1, read as the reverse complement.
TCTCATGGCATGGTGTCGAATGTCAAAATGCAAGGGCCCCCAAAGAGGTCAAGCCCCCAGGGCCCCCAAATCCCTAGGTTCGACACAGTACTTAGTCCTACTTCCTTACAGAAACCGTTCTCTGTATTCTGGTGCAGTGGTTCTCAGTCACGGAACACTAAACCTGGACTTTTTGCTGAAAAGTAAACTTGATTTTTTTTTATTTCTCACGATACACTAAGTTTAGACATTATTTCCTGTGGAAGACATAATGAACACGCCCTGCAAGACTCATCTCCGACGTTGAAGGATAGTTTGTTGGTTTGATTTGTTTAATGATGGGCCGATACTGAAATGTTTAATCATTAAACTTATTTTCTAGATATTTCTATAAATTTGTCATTGGAATTAACAGAATTGACGGACTTTTTCCATATTATAGAAAAAAAATGAGTAGAACTGATTTCAATGAATCGATTTAGGAATCCAGGATCGCATATCGCAAAAAAAAAAAAAGTTTCGATATTTCCAGTTCCCGATGTTTCCAGTCTTCAATATTTCCAGTTCTCGATATTTTCAATTCTGGATATTTCTAGTGTCCGATATTTCCAGTTCCCGATATTTCCATTTCCCGTTATTTCCAGTTCCCGATTGAAGAAGTGTTGTCTCAAATATATATATATATATTTTTCCCTATTTAGAAACCGATACATGACAGTCACGTGTATTATGGAGATGGTGGCATGTTCAGACCTAGCTAGACTTGTACCTAGCTAGACTTGTACCTAGCTAGACTTGTTGGCTGTATGACCCGCCTCCTCTAATACCACAATATACCACACACAGGGCAGGGGGGGGGGTATGGTGGAGGGAAAAAATATTTTCACTTGTGGACAACTTTCAGATGCCCACATCCGAGGCAATTAGTGTTTATTTGTGCTGAGAATTGTGGTCACTTCAAATGTTACGTATTAAAACGAATTCGCCGTTAACCATCTACAGTGGGTGTACAAAATGAATCAATATTTACTGTCGGGACCAGTTAGAAATGTAACTGTGTCAGAAGACATTTTGATCGAATTGGGAAAGATATACACGGGCATTTTTTTTTATTATAATTCATGTTTAAAATATATTACCGAGCGATTTTTGAAATACATAAATGAATTTTTTTTAATAAATAAATAGACATTAAAAAAATACACGCATCGACATTTTTTTTAGACTGGATGATTCTTAAAATACGTAAATGGACATTTTTTTAGACTGGATGATTCTTAAAATACGTAAATGGACATTTTTTTAGACTGGATGATTCTTAAAATACGTAAATGGACATTTTTTTAGACTGGATGATTCTTAAAATACGTAAATGGACATTTTTTTAGACTGGATGATTCTTAAAATACGTAAATGGACATTTTTTTAGACTGGATGATTCCTAAAATACGTAAATGGACACTTTTTTTAGACTGGATGATTCTTAAAATACGTAAATGGACATTTTTTTAAGTCAACCAATGGGCAATTTTCGAATACAAAAATATAATTTTAATGGACTATTTAAAAATAAATCTATATGAGAGGAGGGACAGAAAACATGGAGAAGGTCTTGTGAACTGGAAATGAAATGTTGCGTCCTAACATGGGGTGAACCACGGGTTGAACTGAAAAAAGACTTCCCAAAAATAGAGCGCCCCGGAGAGTTATTCCCGATGCCCTTTGCCCCACAAGAAGTCCAATGAACTGAGCAGCAAGTAAGCCCTAACAGAACTATAGAATGTCTTCACCTAATGGACACTGGGCATAAATACTTGGGATTTAAAAATATAAAACGACTTGATTCGATGGCTGCAAATGTTGCATTCCGTCATCTAATTAAAACAAATTTAATTCAACATTCCCCTTAATTACCATTATTCTGCAGTTTGTTTGCAAAATGACAGGCTCTGGTTTGTTGACTACAAATGTCACAGCGATTGAAAACAACATTTACTGTGACGTTTTTGCTGAGCTGTGGCGTGATAGTGACACGGCGTGTTGCACGATTCCAAGTTTGAATTTGATTCGATTCGTTTCACATATCATGGAATCTCGCGAACAGTTGTGTGTTCAGTGTAGTGTTATAAACCTCAAGGTATCACTTAAACAAGTGTGTTTTCAGTATAGTGTATTTTCACATAGTGTAGTGTAGTATCATATAGTCATATAGTGAAGTGTAGTATCTTATAGAGTAATGTAGTATCATATAGTGTAATGTAGTATCATAAGTGTAATGTAGTATCATATATTGTAATGTAGTATCATATAGTGCAATGTAGTATCATATAGTGCAATGCAGTATCATATGGTGTAGTGTAGAAGCATATGGTGTAGTGTAGTATACCACATAGTGCAGTATCACATAGTGTAGTGTAGTATCATATAGTCATATAGTGTAGTATCTTATAGAGTAATGTAGTATCATATAGTGTAATGTAGTATCATATATTGTAATGTAGTACCATATGGTGCAATGTAGTATCATATGGTGTAGTGTAGAAGCATATGGTGTAGTGTAGTACCACATAGTGCAGTATCACATAGTGTAGTGTAGTATAACATAGTCTAGTATCATCTAGTGTAGTGCAGTATCTATCATATGGTGTAGTATCATATAGTGTAGTGTAGCACCACAAAGTGTAGCACCACACAAAGTGTAGTATCATATAGTGTAGTTTCACAACAAATATTATGTTCATGATATATAAATGAACCCTGCCGGTGTCTGACAACAAACACAGATGTGAATATTTTGTCTCCAATCCCCCCCCCCCCCCAATCCAGATGTGTACATAAAAAGTGTAATGAGAAGCTTGTTAGTTTCTCCTGGCAGCCGCTGCCAACAACCCGATGTTATTATTAAACTTTTTTTTTCCTATTAATTAAGACAATGAAAGCCAGAATGTTTTCTTCTGTTGCTAAGAATTCTGTGACGAAATATTTTCAAAATAAACAAAGACTTCAACTATATTAGCCAGAATGATGGGGTTTTTTTTCGTCAAATTTTCTTTTTTTGTTCAATGATTTTATTTTTTTTAATTTTCAAAGTTAATTTGTTGTTTGTTTATGTTTTTTGATTAATTTCTAAAGGAGGGATGTACGGTGATCTCACTTAGGTACCAATGTACAGTTTAAAAGTACAATGCACAGTTTAAAAGAGCAATGCACAGTTTAAAAGTACAATATATTGTTTAAAAGTACAATACACTGTTTAAAAGTACAATGTACAGTTTAAAAGTACAGTACACTGTTTAAAAGTACCATGTAATGTTTAAAAGTACAATATACAGTTTTAAAAGTACATATGTGGCTACATAGCCAGCAGTGTGTTTTGTTTGACTATTTGTAGTAAGTTATAAAGTAATATCACTCCAACTCAACCTGGTCATGGTCCTGTAATCAAGTAAATGTAAACAGAAATAGAAAGAAAATAATTACATGTAGCCACAGGCGTTGAAGACATGAAAACAGCTTCCGGGGTGAAATAAAAACAAATATATTCACCGCGTTCGTACTTCACAACAAAAGGAGACACTGCGGGGGATATATGGTTGGTCGTGCGGTGTGGTTAATACGCTTGTCTGGCGACCTGGTGGCCCCTGACTCGACCTGGGATGAGGACTGGGATATTTATCAGGTCCCTGGTATAAGTTTACAAGTCCACCCAATTTTAAAAGGGTATTAGGCTTCCGTTGTTGCAGTATAGATGGCTGGGCATTGTGCTTGCCAAACAATCCCTTAATATGCAGAGGTCAATGTAACAGATGAGTTCTAGACCTCAGTTTATGGACTTTAGACAAAACTTCATGTTACATCTGTATATCTTCAGGACTTATGACAAAACTTCATGTTACATCTGTATATCTTCAGGACTTCAGACAAAACTTCATGTTACATCTATATATCTTCAGGACTTCAGACAAAACTTCATGTTACATCTGTATATCTTCAGGACTTTTGACAAAACTTCATGTTACATCTATATATCTTCAGGACTTATGACAAAACTTCATGTTACATCTGCATATCTTCAGGACTTTTGACAAAACTTCATAGAACATAATCACCACCCACTTTAAAAGCTAGGGAAAATGATTTTAAAGGAGGGCTGAAAAGACAAAAATACTGGCACTCAGCAAGACTCATAAACTCAGACATTTAAAAGGATAGCGGCGTGTTCTACCACAAGGCCAATCGTATCCCTTTCTTTGTCATCAAGCGTACATTTATAGGAATTAGACTATTTCGACTATAAGGCATTAGGCGATGACGTCATCTTCAAATGTCAACAAGATGTAACAGTTGAAAAGGCTTTAAGAAATGACTATATCTTCAAAGGTCAATAAGAGGTAACTGTTCATAAGGTGTTTGGACAATTTATTTCAACACTAAACTGATGGTCAGTTCGACTTTTTGACTAAACTGATGATCAGTTTGACTTTCTAAGTCCACTCACTACAGCCAGTACAAACGGCGTTACAAAGCAGCCTGCTATTAGGTCAAAGTACCCTCTCACCTCTCCCCACCCCAAACAACCGGACACAATGGGTACGCGAACTGGGGAAAGTAAAATCTAGTAAGTGGAACAAAGGCAACAAGTCACAAAGCCCAAGGGAAAACATTAACAGGAACTTGAAGAAACAGTCACGTGACAGACATGGTTAAAGAAAAGACGGGGGGAAAGGACGGGGTGGGTTGGGTGTGAAACGAGAAAAAGACCAATGAAAGTCGTGCAGAGTTACCCTAAAATCGTTAATACCCATGATCTTAACATTCTGCCTGGAAACGCTCTGAGAGAGACACAAAGAGCTCAGAAACAGGAAGAAATGACACAATATGAGAAACATGAAGTACTAGGACTTTCTGAAAATACAATAACTAATGAGACTATCTGATATACACCGGAATTGAAGCATTCCCCGTAGCAAAAAGAGTTTAGACATTCTGAAAAACAAGTAACAAAGATAACAGAGACACTGTGTGAAACAAAAAAGAGCTGAGACACTATATGGGAAACAGGATTGAGGCATTCTGAAACGGGGGTAATAAAAAGAACTGTCATTTGTTGGAAATGTTCACTTGTATTTAACTTTTCTTTCTTTTTTACTATTCTCTTTTTTTTTCAACAAATTGATGCACCGGATAAATGTCTGCTGCACTGTTATGCAGCCATTTCGTCCCATTTGCGGGTTAATTTTACACTTCCGTTTTGGCTGTCCCGTGACAACACATGTAGAGGTTCATCCAAATGAATTCACATCCTATTATATGTAGGCTTGCCATACGTCCCGGTTTGACCGGGACAGTCACGGATATACTGGGTTGTCCCGGTGTCCCGCCCGGTTCTTTAAATCGTCCCGGTTTAGATTCAGGGCACAGTTTCTTGGAAATAATTGAGAAAAATTATTAGATCAGAGAATGATTAATCTGCTCTTGTGTGATCAGTAACATTTTGGTAAGTAACACAGTAATACAAATTTACAGAAGTGAAAAATACGACTGGTACAACAAGAAGAAAACTGTTTTGTTTTGTAAAAATATCATGTTTGTGTACTATTATGAATAAAATAACAAAGATTATCTATTCTATATTTTAAGTGTTTTTTACATTACTGTTTTCATACCCCCCGCCCCCGAACCGACATCCCTAAACCTAAAGTAAAAAAGACAGAACTGTCCCGGTTGGTCCGTGAAAAAATATGGCAACCCTAATTATATGTACAGTTACTGTTTGGGAAAACAATTAAAAACAACTACTGTAAGACTGTGTTACTACAGTAAGACTGTGTTACTACTGTAAGCCTGTGTTACTACTATAAGCCTGTGTTACTACTGTAAGCCTGTGTTACTACTGTAAGACTATGTTACAACTATAAGCCTGTGTTACTACTATAAGCCTGTGTTACTACTGTAAGCCTGTGTTACTACTGTAAGACTGTGTTACAACTATAAGCCTGTGTTACTACTATAAGCCTGTGTTACTACTGTAAGCCTGTGTTACTACTGTAAGCCTGTGTTACTACTGTAAGCCTGTGTTACTACTGTAAGCCTGTGTTACTACTGTAAGCCTGTGTTACTACTATAAGCCTGTGTTACTACTATAAGCCTGTGTTACTACTATACACCTTTCTCAAAAAGTAGTCCCCTTACTGAATTGTTTGTTTCAAATGACAAGATACACTTCCGGTACCAATTAATGTACGCGAATTTGCGAATAATAAATTTTAATCATGAAAATCAAATAATCAAAATTTAATATATTTTTCAGTGTGATTATTTATTATTATCTTAAAAGTTAAAACTATAACAATGTTTTTCTGATTTTTAATACTATACGATATAATTTTTAACATTTTAATCTTAATATTTTAATGGACTGTCTGTAAACAGTTAAACGTGTGTTTAATGCAAACAACTTCAACTCAGTGAAGAAGTACAATTGTATACCAATGTATAAAAGTTGACATTTTGAATATGACTCATTGTAGTCCGACTTCCTACAACCAAAAGGCTATGTTTTTTTTTTGTTAATTTGTCATTTTTCAAACATTTGTATGTGGCTGTACAGATATAAATTCCCTTCTCGCACCAAAAAATCACCAGATATTTTCACTTTTAAAAAAATTAAATAAGTAACATATTTTATTATAATATCATATATTTTTCCTTTTACCTGTAAATTATGAGGTTCGTGATTTTTTTCTCTGGCTTCTATAGCATCTCGCTGATAGTTTGACTACATTTCCTAGTGTAGAGCTAAGGTCTGTAACTGTATATTGTTTATTTAAGAAAAATAACACACTGACCATCACCTCATCATAATGACCAAATCATCAATACATATTTTACTATATAAAGTTACTAAAAAGACTGTCAAACTGTCTTTTTTCAATATGTGAGCCCCCCCAGCACTATTTGCTGGTTGCGCCACTGACAATGAGGTAGTAGTTTCAAACCTTTTATTACCGATTTTTAATTACTATCTATCGCACAATATATGCTAACCAAAAATATACTGTTTTAACAATCAAGGTTAAATAATATAATGTACATGAGTGTTTGTACTAGGGTTTCGGTTAAGATTATGGTAATGTAAAATTAAGTAAAGTTAGTGTTGGTGTTACTGTTAATAAGTGCCAAGGTTAGGAATATGTCCAGCTAGAAAATTATGACTTATGTGATTTAAGATAGGTCATGGACATACTTCTCAGAGAAGTATTTGTAACCCTTCGTAACTTCTCTCTCTGATATCGGGACATTTTGTGACTTTAAAAACTTGTCAACGTCAGAAAAATTAAATTTTGGTAATAAATTTAAACTCATTATATCTTAGATTAGACGAAAATGTAGAAAAAATAATCGAGAATTAATAGAATTTATCGAGCTAAGTATTAATCAAGTGTAAACAAAGCGACCGGAAGCCCATTATGACATTTTCACAAAGACAGCTGACGTGCAGGAATACATGTGAGAAAGGTGTATAAGCCAATATGCAGAAACAAACTAATGTCCATCCCCCCTATACTGCTCCAAAAGCGTATCTCAATAAACGTAAAGAGATTACATAACCTGCCCACGTCACAGTTACCAACATTAGGTCAATGAAAGCCACTTTCCGTCACAGTTACAAGTTACCAACATTAGGTCAATGAAAGCCACTTTCCGTCACAGTTACAAGTTACCAACATTAGGTCAATGAAAGCCACCTTCCATCACAGTTACAAGTTACCAACATTAGGTCAATGAAAGCGACTTTCCGTCACAGTTACCAACATTAGGTCTATGAAAGCCAGTTTCCAGTTTTTTTTATATATTATAAGACATCACACCATTGTAAAATTAACAGCACTGTAAGGTTATCAACTGAGTACTGTAAGGTTATCAAATTAGTACTGTAAGGTTATAATGTTATAATGTTATCAACTGAGTACTGTAAAGGTTAACAACTGAGTAGTGTAAGGTTATCATCTACTGAGTACTATAAGGTTATCTACTGAGTACTGTAAGGTTATCAACTGAGAACCTTAATGTTATCTGATTAGTACCATACCATTGTGTGCTAAGTACTATAGAGTGGTGCGCTAAGTACTACAGAGTTGTCTGCCAGATACTGCAAGAGTGTCTAGAGAGTAAGACCCGTGGTTTAGGCTGTCCAACCAATAAGACAGAGAGTTCAGGTTCAATTATCCCAGGCGCCAATTACTTCTTCCATCCAGCAATATTCGCTGGGGAGACATCGGCTATTGCCACAAAAAAAATCCCCCCTCCCACCCCCCCCCCACCCCGGGGCCATTATCAATACAACCCTTAGCCTAGGCGGGAGGGGAGTTTGTCAAAAAAAAATCAAGGCTATGTCCAGAATGTATGAGATCCCTGGATCTGTTTTCAATTTATAACAGCGATTCATGGTAATAACAGAATGTACAGAAACCAATTTATAGATGTAACTAAAGTCATCTGTTTTAGAGTCTGTAAAAAAATAACAGGCTATATGAGTTTCTATAGCGCCCATCCCCCCCAGCTGTGACATGCAGGAATACCAATAATAATACCAACACCAACACTAACAACAATACTAAGTTCAGTATTAAAAAGGCAGACAGGTTGATGTGATACTGGCAATGAAAACATAGTCCGTGATTCAATTAATGAAAACATATTCAAAGATACATTCAATGAAAACAGATTCAATGATACAATTTATGAAAACATAGTCCATGATTCAATGATACAATCAATGAAAACAGATTCAGTGATTCAATCAATGAAAACAAATTCAGTGATACAATAAATGAAAACATAGTCTATGATTCAATCAATGAAAAGAGATTCAATGATATAATCAATGAAAACAGATTCAGTGATTCAATTCCTGTAAAACAGAACAGAATCCATGATACAAATAATGAAAACAGAGCTAATGATACAAATAATGAAAACAGAGCTAATGATACAAATAATGAAAACAGAGCTAATGATACAAATTATGAAAACAGAGCTAATGATACAAATAATGAAAACAGAGCTAATGATACAAATAATGAAAACAGAGCTAATGATACAAATAATGAAAACAGAGCTAATGATACAAATAATGAAAACAGAGCTAATGATACAAATAATGAAAACTGTATTTCAGCTCAGTGACCGGTGGTCTAATTTTTTGAGTATAAAAAAACAAGCAGGTCAAACTGTGTCTGTATTTGTTAACTTAATTCTAGAAGTAACATCTGTGTACCCCCTCCCCACCCCACACACACACACACCCCTCTCTCTCCCTTAACTTTCACACTTGCCTTAAGCCAGTGGTGAAAATTATTTCCTGATTCACACAGTCTATATATAGGTGGGAGTCATTTGATTTCAGTTTGAATCATCTCCCTTGTACAGTAAATGTCCACAGTGTGTGTGATCAATAGTTGAAACTAAGCAGCCTGGTGGCTGGGTACATTTCAATTCACCACATACATGTGAACTAAAGACAGACAGATTTGAACTAATGACATATATATATATATATATATATATATATATATATATATATATATATATATATGAGCTGAGGACACATAGATGTGGACTGATGACGCATAGATGCAGCCCCGGAGCGTGAAAATTTTACAGCAGGGGCCAGGCATTCTACGGGCAGTGGCCAGGCAATAGCAGGGGGGGGGGCCAGGTAATACATTTTACTAGGCAGAGCAAACAAGCAGAGGGGGCCAGATAAAACGCAGGGAGGGCCTGGCCCCCCCCCCGCACGCTATGGGCCTGCATAGATGACATTGAATGCACTTAAGACATGTTTTCATTATCATACAAAGTGACATCAAATCAACGCATACAATAAGAGATTTATATTTTACAGACAGTCTAAACTAATAATATAACTATTTGGGTAAAGTGGAGCGGACTGTACACAGACTCTGACAAGGACCAGTCGAAACATTTTTTTCTTTAGGTAGTTATATTTTATTTCAACACAAGTATGTACACAGGGCATGAATAGAAAGTTAAATTCCATTATTCATGGTATTGATTTCCCTATTTCTACAATTCTTCAGCTAATTGCTGCTATACGATGGCAGTTTTCATCCTTACTGTACAACTGGATTACACATATATTGTTCAAATACTGCAAAATATAACATTATCATGATTTTAAAGGACAAATGCAGTCGCATCACCAAATAGATGGGAAACTGACTAGAATCATAGAATGAAACTGAATATAAAATGAATGAGCCATGTTTGTTTCTTATCTACCCTAAAAGGTGGACTAAGGTATGTTAATGCCCTGGGCACGGAAGAAAAAATTGGGCCTGTAAAAAATTACTGAAAAAAAAATGTATAAATTTTATATACATCTTAGCTTTCTCACAAGTCAGGTCCCCAGGCAAACTCCAGATTCATTTGCCTTTAACTACTCCCTCCACCTCTGTCTACCATAGATATATCTGACTCACCCTGTTGTTGTAAGCTAGCTCCATGGACTCAGATGACAGTTTACATAATGCATCAATCAGATGGTGTAGCGCAACATCATCTAAGTATCTGAACACACACACAGAACACAATCTATTAGTGTAACATCATCTAAGTATGTAACTTACAAAACAAACAAAAAACCGTGGGTCATTAACCAGAGATGAACATTTCTTTAGGCACAAATCAAAGTGTGGACTCAGAGAAACCCCAAAAATATTATTAGAATGTGACACTTGGATGGGAGTGAAGACCACCAGTGATTAAACTTTATAGAATTCAACGTACAAAAATATAGGGAATATAGAATTTAAAAGTACTGTTGAAAGTGATACACAATTTCCTGAGTACTATCATAGCTGAACAGTATTTGATGAAAAAAGAGCATTGAATTACAGGTTATAAAAGAAGGAGAAAAAATAATGATGATACATAATAGCCATAATAATTGAAGTCTGGGTTTTAAACTAATTTGTATCAAATCCAAACACAAAACAAAATAAAATTATAAGTTTATAACAAATTATTTCATTTTCAGCTATTAGATTTATATAAATACTTTGCTATTAATTTTCCAGACAGGCTATAAAAACATTTAAAACAATGTAAGAGATATTTAAAACCAAAAAAAATGTATGAATGGCTATGACTTTGGTTTCATTTAGAAATGAAAAATGTAGCGAAATCAGGCCATACATACTGTGAACTTTCAAAAAGTCTGGACAACATGCCAGACAGGACAGGGAGATCAGCCATAACGGCAGTGGTGATAACATTGTTGCTATTCTCACTAATCTGTTGCCCAGCTTTCAAGCTGCCACCAGCTGATGGTTTTAGACCAAGGATCCATACCAAATGCTTTCAGAGGGAAAGAAAAAAAAATCCAATTTAATTCAAACACATCATACATAATAAATTAACAAATAAATAATAAATAAACTTCACAAAAAATTTTTAAAAAATAATACAATGATTAAATGGAAAAGGGAAATGATGCATTAACATACTGTTATATCATTGGTTGATTTATTTTGAAAAGAAAAACACAGGGATCAACAAAATCGGATATAAAAAAGACATTTTCAAGCACATTTGACCACAGAAGAATAAAGTAAACAAACCTCACTTTGGATTGAACAACACCACATTTTAATTTTGTGAATAATACTAATTAATCGATATTTCATTGCTGTACAAACCTGGACTTTTCTTCAATATATAGATATAAATATATATAACAGCACCTTATAAGAGGCCCCATGGTCAGACTTTGGTAAGTTTCTAGCTAACTATGGTCAGAGATGTAGATTGATACCTATAATGTGGTCAGTATCTAGAACTATGCTAACTAAGGTCAGAGATATTATTTGGTACCTGTAATGTGGTCAGTATCTAGAACTAAGGTAACTATAGTAAGAGATGTAGGTTGGTACCTGTAGTGTGGTCAGTTTCTAGAACTAAGGTAACTATAGTAAGAGATGTATGTTGGTACCTGTAGTGTGGTCAGTATCTAGAACTAAGGTAACTATAGTAAGAGATGTAGGTTGGTACCTGTAGTGTGGTCAGTATCTAGAACTAATGTAACTATAGTAAGAGATGTAGGTTGGTACCTGTAGTGTGGTCAGTTTCTAGAACTAAGGTAACTATAGTAAGAGATGTAGGTTGGTACCTGTAGTGTGGTCAGTATCAGGTGCCAGGCAGAGCCCAAGATGTCCCCATGGCAGTGAGCCAGACTGAGCAAGGCTCTCATCACTTGAATATTCTTAGCAGTCAGCTGTGTGGGGAGAGAGAAATACATTAATCACGTGTCTATCAGGTAGTCGGCTGTGTGGGGAGAGAGAAATACATTAATCACGTGTCTATCAGGTAGTCGGCTGTGTGGGGAGAAATACATTAATCATGTGTCTATCAGGTAGTCAGCTGTGTGGGGAGAGAGAAATACATTAATCACGTGTCTATCAGGTAGTCGGCTGTGTGGGGAGAAATACATTAATCACGTGTCTATCAGATAGTCAGCTGTGTGGGGAGAGAGAAATACATTAATCACGTGTCTATCAGGTAGTCGGCTGAGTGGGGAGAAATACATTAATCATGTGTCTATCAGGTAGTCAGCTGTGTGGAGAGAGAGAAATACATTAATCATGTGTCTATCAGCATGAACACATGAATGGTCTGACAGTGTACAGATCATGAATGAAGTAATTCCATCAATGTGGAACAGTCACCCTGTGATATCAACAAGGTCACCACATAGGCAGCGCCACCTAACCACACGCCCCACGAAGCCCAGTAGTTAACAATAAAGTGCTTTACAATGACTCCGCAATAGGTGAGTGAGTATCATGAGAGGAGCCCCAGTTGGTGGATGTGTCAGGGAGCCCCAGTTGGTGGATGTGTCAGTGAGTCCCAGTTGGTGGATGTGTCAGTGAGTCCCAGTTGGTGGATGTGTCAGTGAGTCCCAGTTGGTGGATGTGTCAGTGAGTCCCAGTTGGTGGATGTGTCAGTGAGTCCCAGTTGGTGGATGTGTCAGTGAGTCCCAGTTGGTGGATGTGTCAGTGAGTCCCAGTTGGTGGATGTCTCAGTGAGTCCCAGTTGGTGGATGTGTCAGTGAGTCCCAGTTGGTGGACGTGTCAGTGAGTCCCAGTTGGTGGAGGTGTCAGGGAGTCCCAGTTGGTGGATGTGTCAGTGAGTCCCAGTTGGTGGATGTGTCAGTGAGTCCCAGTTGGTGGATGTGTCAGTGAGTCTCAGTTGGTGGATGTGTCAGTGATTCCCAGTTGGTGGATGTCTCAGTGAGTCCCAGTTGGTGGATGTGTCAGTGAGTCCCAGTTGGTGGATGTGTCAGGGAGTCCCAGTTGGTGGAGGTGTCAATGAGTCCCAGTTGGTGGATGTGTCAGTGAGTCCCAGTTGGTGGATGTGTCAGTGAGTCCCAGTTGGTGGATGTGTCAGGGAGTCCCAGTTGGTGGATGTGTCAAGGAGCCCCAGTTGGTGGATGTGTCAGTGAGTCCCAGTTGGTGGATGTGTCAGTGAGTCCCAGTTGGTGGATGTGTCAGGGAGTCCCAGTTGGTGGATGTGTCAGTGAGTCCCAGTTAGTGGATGTGTCAGTGAGTCCCAGTTGGTGGATGTGTCAATGAGCAATGAGTCCCAGTTGATGGATGTATCAATGAGCAATGAGTCCCAGTTGGTGGATGTGTCAGTGAGTCCCAGTTGTTGGATGTGTCAGTGAGTCCCAGTTGGTGGATGTGTCAGTGAGTCCCAGTTAGTGGATGTGTCAGTGAGTCCCAGTTGGTGGATGTGTCAATGAGCAATGAGTCCCAGTTGGTGGATGTGTCAGTGAGTCCCAGTTGGTGGATGTGTCAGTGAGCCCCAGTTGGTGGATGTGTCGGTGAGTCCCAGTTGGTGGATGTGTCGGTGAGTCCCAGTTGGTGGATGTGTCAGTGAGTCCCAGTTGGTGGATGTGTCAGTGAGTCCCAGTTGGTGGATGTGTCAGTGAGTCCCAGTTGGTGGACGTGTCAGTGAGCCCTAGTTGGTGGACGTGTCAGTGAGCCCCAGTTGGTGGACGTGTAAGGGAGCCCCAGTTGGTGGATGTGTCAGTGAGTCCCAGTTGGTGGATGTGTCAATGAGTCCCAGTTGGTGGATGTGTCAGTGAGTCCCAGTTGGTGGATGTGTCAGTGAGTCCCAGTTGGTGGATGTGTCAGTGAGTCCCAGTTGGTGGATGTGTCAATGAGTCCCAGTTGGTGGATGTGTCAGTGAGTCCCAGTTGGTGGATGTGACAGTGAGTCCCAGTTGGTGGATGTGTCAATGAGTCCCAGTTGGTGGATGTGTCAGTGAGCCCCAGTTGGTGGATGTGTCAGTGAGTCCCAGTTGGTGGATGTGTCAGGGGGTCCCAGTTGGTGGATGTGTCAAGGAGCCCCAGTTGGTGGATGTGTCAGTGAGTCCCAGTTGGTGGATGTGTCAGTGAGTCCCAGTTGGTGGAGGTGTCAATGAGTCCCAGTTGGTGGATGTGTCAGTGAGTCCCAGTTAGTGGATGTGTCAGTGAGTCCCAGTTGGTGGATGTGTCCATGAGCAATGAGTCCCAGTTGGTGGATGTATCAATGAGCAATGAGTCCCAGTTGGTGGATGTATCAATGAGCAATGAGTCCCAGTTGGTGGATGTGTCAGTGAGTCCCAGTTGGTGGATGTGTCAATGAGCAATGAGTCCCAGTTGGTGGATGTATCAATGAGCAATGAGTCCCAGTTGGTGGATGTGTCAGTGAGTCCCAGTTGGCAGATGTGTCAGTGAGTCCCAGTTGGCGGATGTGTCAGTGAGTCCCAGTTGGTGGATGTGTCAGGGAGTCCCAGTTGGTGGATGTGTCAGTGAGTCCCAGTTGGCAGATGTGTCAGTGAGTCCCAGTTGGCGGATGTGTCAGTGAGTCCCAGTTGGTGGATGTGTCAGTGAGTCCCAGTTGGTGGATGTGTCAGTGAGCCCCAGTTGCTGGATGTGTCAGTGAGCCCCAGTTGGTGGACGTGTCAGGGAGCCCCAGTTGGTGGACGTGTCAGTGAGCCCCAGTTGGTGGATGTGTCAATGAGTCCCAGTTGGTGGATGTGTCAGTGAGTCCCAGTTGGTGGATGTGTCAATGAGTCCCAGTTGGTGGATGTGTCAGTGAGTCCCAGTTGGTGGATGTGTCAGTGAGTCCCAGTTGGTGGATGTGTCAGTGAGTCCCAGTTGTGGATGTGTCAGTGAGTCCCAGTTGGTGGATGTGTCAGTGAGCCCCAGTTGCTGGATGTGTCAGTGAGCCCCAGTTGGTGGACGTGTCAGGGAGTCCCAGTTGGTGGACGTGTCAGTGAGCCCCAGTTGGTGGATGTGTCAATGAGTCCCAGTTGGTGGATGTGTCAGTGAGTCCCAGTTGGTGGATGTGTCAATGAGTCCCAGTTGGTGGATGTGTCAGTGATTCCCAGTTGGTGGATGTGTCAGTGAGTCCCAGTTGGTGGATGTGTCAGTGAGTCCCAGTTGGTGGATGTGTCAGTGAGTCCCAGTTGGTGGATGTGTCAGTGAGTCCCAGTTGGTGGATGTGTCAGTGAGTCCCAGTTGGTGGATGTGTCAGTGAGTCCCAGTTGGTGGATGTGTCAGTGAGTCCCAGTTGGTGGATGTGTCAGTGAGTCCAGTTGGTGGATGTGTCAGTGAGTCCCAGTTGTTGGATGTGTCAGTGAGTCTCAGTTGGTGGATGTGTCAGGGAGCCCCAGTTGGTGGATTTGTCAGGGAGCCCCAGTTGATGGAGATTGTCATGGGTCTAAGATTTAGCAGTCAGCAGCTGTGATATAACATTGTGACTTACTGCTAATTTAAAATGAAATTCTATTCGTAAGACCAAAGATTGTTCCGTTTACGTTTGCTTTTTCAAAAAAAGGAAGTTAAAATAACGTTCTAACCTGTTACTGTTCTATATTTTCTTTCTATAGATTTAATCTTATTGTAAGTTACCCGTTAAAAAAAATGTAACCAAAGAGCCAAAACTCGTCTAGCACTAACCTACATGTCAAAGTCATAAAAGAAATAGTATTTATGGTGGGGGGAATATGCAAGGTCAACCAATCTCAGCGGCCACTGGTCTCGGCTGTGGGTACAAGGGGCAAGTAACCCATACTATCTTATACAATTTATTGAAGCAAGGGTCTACAGGCTAAAAAATTCAATTCTGATGATGTCATTTTTTTTATGTGTGTCTGAAGTTTGTAAACATAGCAAATGGTAAATTAAACATTTTTTTTTGGTTCAGTTTTCAATGTTTTTTGTAGAAAAAATGAAATTTAAAAAAATAAATAGGAATGTATATACATCATAATCAGAAAAATGATTAAAGAAAAACTTTGGAGTAAACATAATTAATAAATTGACTAAAAAATTCAAGGTGTATTTCTCTAGCTACAGCAAAAGCTGGTGAAGGTTCTGATTTTATGGTAAGGAGAACAGTAAACTGCTGTGTACTGGATATGCCACTTTGGCCAGTCAGGTATCTCCAACTTAAGTGCCAATAAAAGCAGATCATTTCTGCCAGGGACCTTAGGGCTTCTGAGTCATCCTACCAGATGGCCAAGTGTTGAAAATCTGGACAGTTATTTGTACTAACTGGACATTAGGGAAGGAATGACAGAGGTGTACTAACTGGACATTAGGGAAGGAATGACTTAGTTGTACTAACTGGACAATAGAGAAGGAATGAGAGATTTTTACTAAGGGAAGGAATGACAGAGTTGTACTAGTCTAAGACCAATGTATGTTGTCACTGGTTTTTCTACCAAAAAAATGTAATGTGACGTTTTCAAGATGAACTTAGATTTTGACCCAGAAACTAAAATAATGGAAGAGATAGTTCACTGTGACATTGATAAATTGTAACACAACAAAACCAAAACCTGTGGATAATCATCTTCTATTTTGTTTTTAAGCTTTTTTTTAAGATTGACAACATACGATTTCAAATAAAAGAGATTATGAATTTAGAAATGAATGGTGAATGTTCTGCTGATGACTGCAAAGCATGGCTCGAAAGCTTTCAAATATTTAAATATGATGTTGCCCCATAAAATAACTTTGAATGATATTTATAGAAAGTGGTTGCTCACTTATAGACAATAGAAAGTGGTTGCTCACTTATAGACAGGAAATTTATTGCATATTATACAAAGTTTTATCTGCAGAAAATTGTAAAAAGATTAAAAATCCAGAAGTTTTTAAAAGGTTAGTGTAGATTAAATAGCATGTCCATTATATTCTCATTCTTCGAGGCCTGGACCATTTGTTTTGGTAAAATGAGATTTGTTTCCTGTCGTTGATTATGGCAACAATACCTTCAAATCTGTTCAGTTAAATGAATGATATCTATACACAAAAAAAAATAGATTGATTTTTTAACAATGGGTAACAGAGTAATTTTATGATGGTAACTCGAAGGATTAACACAGGTCTATACAGCTGACTGAGATCCATTTTAAGTTTCTGAGCAGCTACTTTGTACTATTACAAATGTTTGTTTACTTAGCAGGAAAAATGGAGTATATGTGTATAAATATTTGTTTTTTAAAGCGTTTGGATTTGTTTTTATCTTGATGATTTTCTGGTGCTATTTTTATTTTTTTTATTCTATTTCATACTTAAATTTATTTGATTTGTATGCTATTTGTATGATATTCTTAAATAATGCATTTTTTTTATATTTTTTATATCATATTTAATGCTAACACTTAGACCTAACATATTAGTTAAATTGTGTGCATCTCATAATGTTGTGCATCTCTCATGTCATGTTGTACAACCTGTATATCATACTGCACATCAACACTCAAGAAACTAAGTAAACTACACCCTATAACCTAAAGACAATGCAAAGGTGGACCTACTACAACTTGGCTCTGGTGTGATCCTGCGGGCAGGCTGGCAGTGGGTAATGCTGTCCCAACAGCCACCACCTGACTCCTCTCTACATTATCTCCTCCTGACTGAGACTCCACACTGGCTGTTCTGTTCAACCCTGGGGAAAGAATACAACTTTTAAAATACAACAACTATAGATAGTAAGAAACAGAAATAGTGACTCAAAAAATGCAACTTTACTCATCTCACAATATACACAACATCATTTCTGCCTGTCATAAGTCTGGAACTAAATGTACATTTATTCCATTTTATATGTTTCAAATTTAGCCACAAAAAAAAACATGCTAATTTCAGACAAGTTATAAATTAAAGAACTGGTTCACAATTGTTTATGACCATGACCTGAATTTTAAAAAAAAATAAAGTCACAAAGGTTTACCTGGGAAACCCATAGAAAACCCTTTTAGGGAACCAGACCAAAAAAATAATAATAATCAATCAGGAGTAGCTCACATGAACATTAATAAGAATTTCAATATTGTTGCAAACTTCCGATATCTCTCTAGGTAGGCACTAAAGGACACGTGGGTTAGTTAGTTGCATAATAAGATTTATTCAGTCTACAATGTACAGGTTATAATAGTCTAGGTGGGAACAAAACAACAAAGTCCATTATGCGTACAACTAATCCAGTTGAAACGAGTCTACGTGTTATCGCTGGCGATGTGCCGATAACAAACTCGCTGCATCAACAGACCTGGGGTTCTCCACTTCTTCTGTCCATCCTCTCCGTCCTATTTGTCGGATCTCCTGTTCTCTCGTTGTCCCTTCTTCGTCCGTCTTATGAATCACAGCACAGTTCCTTTTATAGGTAGTCCCACCCACGCTAAATCCATCGTTTTCCCGCCAAAATGGAAGGTGAAGGTCATTGTGTGGGTTGCAAGTGCAAATAACACTATTTCATCACTTGTACTAAGGCAGGAGTGAACTACCGAATTAACAATGTGTAGGCGTACAAAAGTCGTGATTGCATCATTCATCTCGGGGCGGGGGTGAAGCAGAGTTATAACAATATTAAAAAACAATAAAACTTTTAACAGGAAGACAAAATACCAAGTCAAACAGAGATTGGAAGCACTCTTCCACAGCGCTAGTTTACTGATTCAAGTACTCACCCTTGTGTTGTCCACTGCTGGCGTGAGAGTTCAGTATGGTCAGTGTGTAGTGAGGTGGTAGAGACGCCTTGCACAGGGCTGTAATGAAAGCATCTCTGGGTGTACTCATGGCCAGGTGGCCGCACATATTGGCATAGGCCTGTTGGGCCTTCAGAATCATCTCAATGGCCGTCTCATCCGTGCTAGAGAGGGAACAGCACATACACATGTTTATATAGATGAATAATACAAATATAAATAAATTGCAATAAAAAAAACAAAAGATTAAGTTGTTGTTTTTTTTCCCTAAAATCTAAACTAATCAAGTGAAACAAATTAATAATTTGAAAAAAAATATTTCAGGAAACAGTTTCAAGCTAGGACATTAGTCTTGTTTAGTCAATTCTTTCAGAATTTTTTACCAAGTCATTGGGAAAAACAGAAATATATACAGATAAGCCCAATAGCATTTCCCTCTTCAAACAATATGGTAACTGTAACAAAACATAATATAACAAATTACATAACTTGAGTTGCTTTTTTTTTTGGCATTGCTTTGCCAGTTTGGCAAATATGGTTCAATGATAATGACCTCCTTCCTGGAAAATCATCCATTGTTATAACTGCATTGACTCAATTATTTAGAACCATAAAAGACTTAAGAGGAGTTCATATTTTACTATGCTGGCTTCATTGGATTTGTGTTTAGTGGTCACATTTTTTAACTTATGTTGCTAAATATGATTGTTTTGATTTTACAGTAAAAGTAGGTTTCTACAAAATAACAGTTTGTGTCAGTGCATAAAAATCAAATAAGTTCTATTTCAAGAATATTCAGTGAAAAAAACTAAAATTCAATAGTTCATATTGGTTCTTGTGTCCCTTGTTATTGAGTCCAACAACGTGTGAATGCAAAAAATTTCATAAATGTTGGTGCACTACCAATGAGGGTTTCTCAATTTTGAACATTTAGCCTATCCTGAGATTCTGGGGACTTACCCAGATTTCAATTTGAAAAAATGAATTAACCAAGAATCAAGTTTAATGCTCTCAAGACAAATAAATATAAACTATATAGACATGTGTCTGAATCTTAAATGTCTCTCTCAACTATCAAAGAAATAATATGAATTACACTGTCAGAAAAGTAAATATTTAAATCACAGTTTGTGATCAATTCCCACCAATTTAAACAATGGTGGAGCGTAATATTGTTTAAATGCTATGATAAGGTATAAACCTATTTGAAACGATAAACAGAGTTAAGGTTATCGGATATTACCGGAGATTTCCGTAAATAGGCTCACCCATGCATAAGCCCATGGGTCTTTCCATATACAGGCCCATGGGCTTATATTACATTAAAAACTTATTAAACCCATATACCGATTTTAGCTGAAACATAAGAAAAAAATATACAAAGAAATTACATGCGAGTGTCGCAGGTAATAAGTAGTTTAACTGATTTGTTTTTTCAATATAAACGCAAATGGGCCTTTAGTTGGTACACAAATCTCAATCACGTAACATCAACTTTCCGTTTTGAAGCCCAGCGCATATTTTCGGAAATTAATCTCAATGCAAAAAAATTTCATTTCATTATCGAGTTAGAGCACCTAATAGCTTAAACCCAATTAAGGGTGTATTCTTGGATTTGCCAATATAGGAAAGCATCCTGAGAAATCTAAATGAGCTGAAATTAAACAAGAATCTCAGAATTTTGCCAAGTGGGAAGAGAAACCCTACTACGAGTCTAACCATGTGAAAAATTAATTCTTCCATGCATCCAGATTCTTGTTAATAAACATGAATTCCAGTATTTTTACAACACCTGTTAAAACTACAGCACATCAATTATACAACCAGCATTATACAACAGCTTATCTTTAGCCAACATAATAATAAAAAAAATTAACCCTATGGATGGTGACAACATTAAAAAAGAAATGAAAATGAAAAAGAAAAAAATCTATAAGGTTCAAATCATTTTCTCTTAAAGAAATTGTCCAAAATAGTCAGCTGCACTATAATAGCGCAGTGGATTTTTAATTTTATAGAATTAGCAAGAAATATAATAACAATTTACAATTAAAGAACATTTTATATTTTAAATGAAAACAACTCACTAATTATTTTGTTATAATAAATATATTTTTTTTTCATTCACATTGAATTCTTTTTGATCAATTCATACTGAATGTAAAAATGGCTTGCAGTTTGTTTGTTTTTTAAATCTTACGTGAATAAATGAATTTTTTGCAGTTAAAAAATCTAAAGGGTGAAATACAAAAGACACAGGTCACAAATATTAAGCCACAATTGTGATACAAGCAGCAGTCTGGGTGAAACAAAGAACATACCGAGATAAGCCATAATATTCCTCATAACTACTAAATGAAAGAGGAAATTCAAAATAAACATAAAATCAAACATTATAATTCTTTAAATTATACATTGACATGTATATTAAATCTAAAAGTTATTAAAAAAAAGATTGGATTTCATAAAACATTGATGATTCTCATTTTTTGATGAAATAAAATTTTAAACCATAATAGCTTTCCACAGTCTCTTGTGAAAATATTCTACCGAAAGTCTTGCAAAATTTTTGTTTATCGTTATCTTAAAAAAATGGTCGGTATTTGAATAGACAGTCAAATGCAAAAATCATTAAAATAAATAAAATGAGAATTAAAATAAACAAATATTCAATGAGTTATTGAAGTATTAATAAGCTGATGTACTTTGAAAGAATATAACACACTATTCAAAATTTCTGATGATCTCTTCATCGTTCACACCATAAAACTGACAAAGTAAAAAGCAAATCAAGTGAAAGGGTTTTCTTATATTTACCTGGCATCCAAGAGCAGAGACAATGCTGCCAGCATCCCGCACCATGAAGAGTTAATCAGCTCCATTTTCAGAAGTCTGTCTTCTTCAGCTGCGCAAATATTAAATAAAAGTTGGAATAATAAACAGGTTTAAAAAATTATTTACGATTTATCCCAGTATTTAAAATATTTGACAATATGTAAAATTAATTTAGCTCAAAAGGAATAAGCTTGTTAAAAAAATAAAATATTTTAAAAACTTTGTGCAGCACACTCCTTATTTAACATTTTTAATGTACAAATTTCAATTAACATAAAGTGTTGATGTATCAAGGAGAAAATTATTGTATACAAATGTACAAGTCTCAAAGACATAATTTATTTGTGTTGGAAAACAGTTGAGTTGTCTTATAATATTGATGTGTGTCCGCGTAAAATTTCTCCCTAACACTTACATGTCTCAGTGACATCCACTTCTCCCTTACATTTGGACTCCCCCTCGTCTCCTTCACCCATGACCAAAGTCTGAACTGATTTAGTGACATCCATGAGACACCTAAAGGCCAGTGAGACACCATAACCATCTGGTACACCAGGCGGGTCAGTCTTGTCCAACAGCTCAAGACTACAAAAATATAATATATAACAAACATTTAAAAAAAAATGATGGAGAAAAATGTCAACCCAAATTGTGTTGCAATTCAGTTTCATTCTAAAAGGATACAAATAAAAAAGAAAAATAAAAGCTTTTAGTAAAAAGCCTAAAACAGGGGGAAGAATATTGTTTCAAGCATAAAAAATGTATTTACGAACCAAGCTGTACAGTTTTATTAGTTCATATTCATTTATTTTTTAGACCTCATAATACATGCATTGTAAACAAATTTATAACAGAAAAAATAGAGCGCCAAAATAAAATATGTACCCAGTCAGTGATAAATTTAACATGTTTGATCTACATGCAAGATTTGAAGATATTAAACTGTCAGTACTTTGAAAAGTAGCAGATTCCTACTTGTAATGACTAGACTAAGTAAATTGTTCCTCGTTCAACTATTTTTTCTTACAAGTCTAGTTCTAGGACTGTAGCAAAAAGAGTTTAAATTTATTTTACTACATAAGCAACTTACAAGCATGACTTCATTTGGCTGTGCGGAATGTTACTTATTAGTGGTATCCAAACTCCTCTGTAAATGAACGCAGGCTGTGGACTGACTCCTCCACCAACTGGCATGCCACCTACAAGAGCAGGGGGTGTTCCTTGAGTGTCTGGAAGTTTCCCAACTGAAATCAACCACATTTTTATCAAAGTCACAGTTTGTGATGGATAACATTTATAATCAAAAGCAGTGCTATTTTATTCTCCTGAAATACTTTACCAGTGGGTCACAACTAGGGTTTGTACAAAAACCGACTTTTGAAAAAAAACGGTTGTGGAAGGTCAATTTCTCAAAAAACCGGCGAAAACCGGATTTTGGTTTTACTATAAAATAAGTGAAATAACGGATATTTTAAGCATTCTAGCAATAATTATTTTCAATGTATGTAGTACTTAATTAACGTGTATGAGAAAGAATGAAGAAGAATGTAATTAAGTCAACCAATTTTTACGTAAAACAATAAATACAAGAAAAAAATTATAATTATCAATATGACAGTAAAAATACTATACTGTCTACTTGGTACCTATATATTCATTTAAACTGATTTATAACTAAACACATTTCTAACATGACCTTTCTTTCTCATGTTTCATTTATATTATATTGTCAAAGACAAGAGGTTTGGTTTGCCGCACACAGACCAATTCTGAAATCAGCCGTTGTGATGTAGACCTCAGTATAGAGCTTATTTATATATATAGTCTATAGATATTATGGTTCTCTTTCTACTCATGGTATACATTTTCTGCCTTCCCCCCCCTCTCTCTCTCTCTCTCTCTCTCTCTCTCTCTCTCTCTCTCTCTCTCTCTCTCTCTCTCTCTCTCTCTCTCTCTCTCTCTCTCTCTCTCTCTCTCTCTCTCTCTCTCTCTCTCATCCTCTGTATAAGTTTCTAACGTTATCTATCTATGTGACACAGTACACAAACACATCTGCACCTCCATGGACTCACATCGAATGCCCGTTTAAAAACATTCCTCCACTGTTGAACTCTTAATTCACTCCTCGCCCCTCCCTTCATATAATCATCTCCCCACCTATCCCCTCTCATCCCTGAATGTATTAGTTACACCAGTCATTATAGCGCTGTACAACAGTCCTGCCTTTTTAGGTTAGACGGGTTGGTGGTGGTGGAGGTGTTGGATGGCGAACATAATTTAGTCAACTTGAAAAAAAAAATAGCCCCGTTCTGTCTATTGCTTAGTGATGAGCTAGGGAGGCACCGATTATATACCCCCACCCCCCGTTTCAAGTTGTTTACTTCCCGAAAGTCAACACTAAATTCGTGCGCTAAAAAAAAACCATCGGTTGTTTTGTGGAATTAGTTAATGACTTGGATTTAGCCCTCTTTCCAGGTCGAGGAAACGGATGCAATAAATCTCTCAATGTGTATATACCATCCCATCCACCTCCATCCAATCCTCAAGTTACCCCTGAACCACTTGGGCACGCCTTCTCTTTTGTATCCCTCAACAGTTACTTTATTTCAATGCCAATGTGCACCAGTCAGACTGAGGGGGGAGTTCATTGGAAAGTCAGTTTCCCAGATGTCTCTGTAATATCGTGGAATGTATCAACATTTTTTGCTATTCGTTAAGTTCTAAGCTAAAACCGGCTTTTAAAGCCAAAAAAACCGGTTGTCGAATGCTTTGACTTTCGTAAAAAAAAATGGTTTTCCGACGCCGGTTTTTAAAAACCAACAACCCATAGTCACAACAGGTTGTGTCACTTTAATTAAACTGTCACTACATGCTGTGTCACTTCAACCAGTGGGCCACAACATAACTGTGCCAATCCAAACAGTGGGCCACAACATGCTGTGTCACTTCAACCAGTGGGCCACAACATGCTGTGTCACTTCAACCAGTGGGCCACAACATACTGTGTCACTTCAACCAGTGGGCCACAACATGTTGTGTCACTTCAACCAGTGGGCCACAACATGCTGTGTCACTTCAACCAGTGGGCCACAACATGCTGTGTCACTTCAACCAGCGGGCCACAACATTTACCAGTGGGTCACAACATGCTGTGTCACTTCAACCAGTGGGCCACAACATACTGTGTCACTTCAACCAGTGGGCCACAACATGCTGTGTCACTTCAACCAGTGGGCCACAACATACTGTGTCACTTCAACCAGTGGGCCACAACATGCTGTGTCACTTCAACCAGTGGGCCACAACATGCTGTGTCACTTCAACCAGTGGGCCACAACATACTGTGTCACTTCAACCAGTGTGCCACAACATGTTGTGTCACTTCAACCAGTGGGCCACAACATGCTGTGTCACTTCAACCAGTGGGCCACAACATGCTGTGTCACTTCAACCAGCTGGCCACAACATGTACCAGTGGGCCATAACATGCTGTGTCACTTCAACCAGTGGGCCACAACATGCTGTGTCACTTTGAGTACAAGTGGGTCACTACATTTACAGATGTGTTTCATTTCCAATTATAAAATTCCATTCATACAATACACATAGCTTACATAACTTCAATATAACTCAAAAGAGAGAACCTACCAGCCTGTGTAACAGGTCCACCTTGTGGATTCATGAACAGAGATTGAATAAAGGCACCTAATGCATTGATGATGTCACGGAATATCTTGGTTGAGTGGGGCTTCATATCATATGACTGGCAGAAACTCCTAAAAGTGAATCAATTGAAAGTAAAAGAAATAAAATAGTTGATGCATTTTCTGGCTTTAGATACAGACTCATAAATCAAATTTTATCTGAAAAACATTATTCTCACTATGGAAAAGGAAAAATGTTACTTTTGGTCATATATTTTACATGTTTTTTTTTGTGATTTTTTTTACCCCTCAACTCTAACAGATATTTTTTAAAATTGCCTAAAGGTTTTACAGAGTCATGTATATGAGATGGGGGCGTGTGGTCGAGTGGTGTAGAGCGCTTGACTGTCGACCGGAGGGTCCCGGGTTCGAATCTCAGTGAGAACCTTGGGACTTTTTCAGGTCCTGGTGAAAGTCCTCAAGTCCACCCAGCTTTAAATGGGTACCTGACCTCAAGTTTGGGGAAGTAAAGGCGGCTGGGCATTGTGCTAACCACACAATCCCTTTATATGCAGAGGTTACTGAATCATATGAATTCTACACTTCATCTGCCCGTATGAGCCCTTTGGGGCTTAAGGGAACATTACTTTACTTACTTACTATGTATATGAGGTGACTAAACCATTGAGAAGTTAACAACAGGTTTTAGAGATAAAATAAGGAATCATCTCACAGGTAGCTTAGTAGTTTGGTTACACAATATTCTGAACAATATGGTGTCAGGGGAGGGAATAATAACAGTTCAAACAAAAGTTAGAGAGGAGAACATTTGAGCAACAACAATGATGGCAACAGATGGATGAGGGACTGAAACAAAATGGGTCTGACCTACATTTACATCAAAAGGTGAGGCATATATTTTAAATTATTAGGTGTGACCTAAATATTAAATGATGGCTGTGGCTTTTCATTAATTAATGGCTGTGTTCAACTATACATTACAAAGTCTGACCAAAGTATTAATTGATGGGTGTAGTCAAAGTAAATAAAAGTTTCCCTATACATGTACAAACCATCAGGAGAAGTAGAGTTCATCTGTTTTTGTAGCCACAGCTTTTATATGGGATTGTGTGGCTATTACAAAGCCTAGATGCCTCTACTCTTCCCAACAATTGTAGGGTACCCATTTCTAAGCTGGGTGGACTTAGGGACATCGGTCGGACTCGAGAAAAGTCTTGGCACGCATAGGGACCTGTACACTGTCACAGCAACCACTTTAATTGATGGCTGTGGCTTATATTAAAATGAATGGCTGCTGTCAAAATATATGTGAATAGGTGTGAATAGGTGTAACCCAAAACTACATTAATGGGTGTGTCTTAGATACATTAATCTGATGAATAGTTGTAGCCTAACAGTTTGACTTATAAATTACAATAAATAGACAAAAGTAAAAACAGTTAGTTATTGGTTTAGAAACTGTGGATAGAATCAGTGGTTTTTATAAACATGACAAGAAATACAATTGTGAAGTAGATTTTTAAAGGATCTATTTTTCTTATTCAAACTTCATTTTAACTATTTCAGTCATTAGCAAATATAATATAGCTCCGTAGAGTTGGTGGATGGATTTATAAGAATCCATAAAATCATCAGTTTGTTACAATAAAAAGAGCAATTTATGAGAGTACCGGTAATAATTCAAATACTAAGCTTTTATATGAACAACTAAATTGATACTGATTATAGTTTGAAAGAGCCAATAATTAATTTATGCTGCAGAAACTTAAAATATGAAACCCATAATGTAAAACCCATTATAAGACCTGCCTAGTTTAAAGTCAACAAAATTAGTCTAATATATCCTATCATTATTCAAGAACTCACCGAATAAGCTCTGGCAGAACAGAAAGTCTGTGTAATACTTCTAAAGACAAGCATCGCTGCCAGATTGGCTTCTCAGGGTCCAAAAATTTTACCAACAGTGACAGAAAGATTTCACATTCGGTTATCTGATAATAAGAGATAAGGTTATTCAATAAATTGTGAGGTTTATTTTATTCCTTTTTTAATGCATAAAATAATTTAGCACTAACAAGACACAATTTTATTACTTTATGCTCTAACCAATTGATTTAGAAGATTAAGAAGCTTGAAGGCACAAAGATGATGTCTGGCTAGGCTCACAGAATAACAATACTTCAATAATAAAAAAAAAACTGTTACATATATAAGATTTTTAATTATTTACAATTAACTTACCAGCTGGGGATAGTAGCACTTAATAAGAACAGAAACTATCCGAAGCAATCTCATAACAATGGGGAAGAAAGGCTTTTCTACTGGTGCAGGTGAAGGTGCAGGTGGCAGGCCCTGACGATACTTGAGACTTGGTGAAAAAAGTTTGATTACTAATGGACACACTCGCTCCTTCAACATGAACGTGAACTCTGGATGCTAGGCACACAAGAAATGTTTGCATTATGTTTAAGAGAAAAAAATTCTGTTTAAATTTTGTATGTACTGTTAAATAATTTCAGCATTCATAATTAATTTATGAAACTGGTTCAAATCACTAAAACTCAGCACGTTCAAAAAATATTTTGGTCTTCATTAATTTAATACGACACATTTAATGGAATTTTAGACAAATAATTTGTAATGAAAGATTTAAAAGGCTACTAACCAGAGAGAAAGTACTTGGATAGCTGGTCAACACAGACTCTAAAAGTTCAAGGCCAAATGTTCTAGTCATTTCTGTCATCCCAGTTAACCAAAATGGCTGGTCAGCATTGACAAGTTGGCATAAATCCTAAAGAAAAGAATTATCCCTTTCAAATCCCTTTTAAACTATTCATGATAAGAAGACAAACAGTCAGTGTTTATATGCCTCCATAATATGAATATACTAGCTATATCCTGGAAAACATTTGCATATTTGTTTATATTACTTTAAAAAAAAAAGCTCAACATTTAGAAGAAGAAAATTCTATCCTCAACTTGTAATTAGGTTTCTCACAAGTGAAGTTTTTTTCAATAAAATTTTACATTTCTTTATCATTTGTAGCCAATAGTTAGCTACAGACAAGTTCATCAAAACTGTGTTGTCAGTTTATAACAATAAGTTCACCAATCGTCCTTCACTATGAATATTTTGAAAATCGGACAGTTCAACCGACACAACTCTTTTCATAAGTCATTATTGTAAAAATATACATTCAAAAGATTGGATGATTTACTTTGTGATCATTTTTTTGTATTTTTGTATGTATTTTATGAAGAATAGTTATGGTAACTTCTCTGCTAAGTATTCTCAGATATGACGATCCAATAGAAAGAATTACCTGAAATAAAAGGTAAGCATCCCCTGCACATGGTCTCAAAGATTTTGGAGGTACCTTACTTCCAGCTTTTAGTTCTTCCAAACAGACAGGTTCAGTACCATCTGTCAATATTAAGAGGAAAGCACATTGTAAATAGTTTGACTTATTACAGAGTTACCAACTCTTTAGGCCATTAATGAAAAATGAGTTGACCAATGAATGAATACATGTGTAACTAAATGACAATTGTGTAAGTAAGTAATATTTAGCTCCCTTGGGACTGAAACGACTTAAATTTTGCAAACAACTTGTAAAGTGTGTGAAGAACAGTGTAATTAAAAAAAATATCTAATTCTAAACCAAACATCCGGGAAATTAGAAGTTAAACAGCTTACCCTTGACAGTGAGTCTATCTTCAATTACAACCCGATCAAAGATGGCTGAAACCAGTTGCTTAATAGCCGCTGCAGCTGTGTTAATAGTTGTGCTATCTTTGGTGAAATGAAGACGAAAACACAGCACTAGTGCCTGGAATTCAAAAAAAATAAATTAAGTCAAAAACTTTTGTATAAATATGTTTTGATAATCCTTGGTCTTATGGCTGAATCTATTTCAGTTATGGCCAATAAACTAGCAATATATTTTTCATATAATGAAAGCCAATTATTGTTCTTTCTTTACTTTGTTTAAAAAAAAAAGTCATTTTCACAGGGATGGAAAAAAATTTCCTTAAATAAAATTACAACATGAAGACCACAACACACCTTAGCCAGAGAATCATGTTGCACTACAGAGTTTATCGTAAGTAATAAAATGGCAGTCTGAAGCAGTTTAAGTTCTTCCAATCCGGCCTCCATCAGATGCCATAACATTCCAATAATAGCATCAGCGGCAGCCTGATATATAAAGAAATAAAGCACACAAGAGTATTGTTATATAAACCTGTATTATAAATATGAAACTAAAAATGTTTTTAAATATAAGTATTACGTAATTAGTAATAATAACAAGGTTGTATTTACTGTTGATACAGCTTCATGTGAGATCATTCTCTGAACAGCAACCAGGCACAGTGGGAGGAGCTTTGGGTTCTTAGTGATGCAGCCCATTACAAATGGTTGTATTATGTCAGAGCTAACTGACAATAAGCCTGCCGAGATATTTTACAGAACTATTAAATGCACATCAAATTGATTAAATAACATAATTACCTTTAAAATGTATTAAAAACAAATGCTGTCAAGAAGAAAAAATTTTTTTTTTAAACTGTGATAATAATTTACACACACTGGACTTAAATATTGTTTGGAAACAAATAGCCTCCTATTTAAAACTGATAGTTAAATGTCTTAAGTACAATCGCTGAACATACCTGCAACAATATCATCATGTTGGGTGGATATTGTCCGTAATTTCACCTGCACCATTTCAGCGTACTTAATAATAAAAAAAAAAAAATTTTGTATAAATATTTAAAAAGTACTCACTGGCTTATGATTATGCTATTTTCTTATCTAGTTAGCCAGACAGTTTATAATGAATAATAATAACGAAATTCTTTTAATGCGATTCATTCAAAAATCATTTACAATATTTAAAAAAATATAGCCAAACTTAAAAGTTTGTTTGGATAGGGAGGAAATTTTTTAAAAAGGTAAAATGATTTCCAATTTACAAAGATTGTTTTTGAAAAAGAAGTTTTTTTAAATATTTATATTTAATTAAAAGCTTCAAAAATGTACTTTTCATAGGTAAAATCCCAACTAAATGTTTTTTTTTTTAAGTATTTTAAAGTAATTAAAAAGTTAGCTATATGGGTTTTAGAAAAAAAGAAAAATTCAACAGATTAAAAACTATCCTTCCTTTCAATGTTATACTTATAAGGCTATTCCTAAAAGAACTACTTTTTGGCGACAAAGCTATTGTTTTTTAATCTTTAAACATTCGCATCTTGGGTATAATAAAACAATATTAATGGGCTGAAAGATTGAGCTATTTATTATAATTTCTTTTTTAACTTAAACATTTTTTTCTATGTATTACAAAGAATTGAACATTATAAAAATTGTTCAAATAATAAAATTATGTAGAGGATTTAAACAAGTTAATTTGTAGACCTACCATGAGTATGAGTCAATGTTTAAAAATAATACGAGAAAATGTGGAACCCTGATTACCTCTTTAACTTCTGGATGTTTTCTCTTACATTCTGCTGATAATGTTCGTAAGTCATTTTGCATGCTATCTAACAGCTTCTTTGCCACAGCTGGATTGCTTTGTCCATGGCTAGCCATGGTAAATAGTGATTTGACAGTTAAAATGTGCAGACTCAGCGAAAGAAAAATTCTTCCAGAAGCTATAAATTAAATAACCAAAATACTGAAATTAAGTCAGTCACAATTTTCTTTTAAATCATGTTTCCAACAAATTACTAACGTTTACATAAAGATCTTGTTCAACATAACCATGAAAGTCAGGTGGCCTGAAAAAATTGCCAGCAACTAATTGTGGGAGAGAACAAAAAGGTAAAACACCATTAGCCATGAAATTAAGAAAATACAATAGGTAACATACTCCAAATATCAGCTGACAGTGACAACTTGAAAAGAAATCCCTGGATTGAAACCCATAGGACAAGAGAAAAGCAACTTGTCAAACATACAAAAGTGAAGTAAAATAGACAGTGATGTGATTGATTAATTTAGGACTTCAAAGTGAGATGCATTCTATTGAGAGACTATGATCCTACTCTACAGGTTAGTGGACTTGGAAGAAAGTCCTCAATCAGGCAAGGAAAAAATAAATATAATATAATATAATAATGAAGCATTATTTACTAATACAGCAGACCAATTTTTGTTGATAAAGCACTGTGTAGCTTTTTAAGTAATAGTTCATACTACAAATACTGTCCTTAAGATAAACAATGTTATGACTCATGATTATGGTGATACATTATTACTCAGTTACTATTTCATTTTCATTGACTGGCTACAGAATAATTAAGTTTCATGCTCGTTTCATCACTATAAATGCAATATTGGGTTAGATTTTTAAACCAACATATAATTCATAGACTGGCTGGACTGTATAGAATAATACAAACACTGTATTAAACAGAGATAGCTTTTATTTTGTATGTTATTGATTGTAAAGACAGTAAAGTGGTCCGTATTTAATATTTAATTACATTTATTAACACTCATAAAAGTTAAAAAACAGACTAATCCCCCAAATCATATTACCATAAAAATAAAATAAATCCAAACAAAATTTAAAGAACACTTCAGATTATTTTGATTCCAAAAAGCATTAAACGACTGTTTTCAAATAGGAGGCTGCCATGATAAAGTTGTGACGATGCCAACAAAGAGGAGAGTACTCTACTTTACACATTTGTACAGTTTCGTTTTTTTTTTCCACCTCTATCATGTACAGTAGGGGTATGACTAACATATAAACCTACATCCCCACATCATATTTGGTGGAGCTTTGTATCATAAATAAAGAAAATCTGGGTAATTTTTGTTTTGCATAAAAAAAGTTCACCCTCCAATCAACCCAAATATTCTTAGAACATAAAAATGTTCAAATTTTTCGATAAAGGTTTCACCATTACAAATAAAAGTGACATAAGAATAATATTGATAATTGTTACAATGTTACAATCAACATCTCTATTGTATATTAGTTAAAAGAAATGTAATGTTCAATTTTTCAATGGGCTTGCAAAGTGGATGTAAACCTTGCATCACTTAAATTGCACGTTCTGCGCAGATATTTGAATGCTGCGTTGGTATAGGTGCTGGATCTGTGGATCAAAATGTCTTTAATGACTTCAAAGCCTTTGGAACTTGCTTACAAACTTCTGATAAATTATCAAAGTCAGTAGGATTGAAGCACTTGGGAGATAACTAGATGTCAGCCCATGTACCACTGATGAAATCACGCGCTGCCTTAGCTGTTTGTCGATACTCTGGTATCAGAACGAATATAGCAAACAATAAATTGCCTTGGAGTCCCATCTCGCATTACTGATGTTTGGAAGTGATCGAAAATTTATTTTTGGGAAGCTTCCTGTAGTTTTGAAAATCATGTAGCATAATATTAAATGATCAAGAAAAGCCATGTAATTTCGCCAGCACTCTTGTTCTGCTTTCTTTAGTGGTGCCCCAGCATTATCAAATGAAGTGTTGAGATCTTCATACTTTTCTGTTAATGTTGAAACAAACGAGTAGCTGATGTTTGATGAAGTTGTTGATGTACTAAAATTATCATTCATGACGTGTTTCAATATGGTATCTAGAATGTAGTGTTGGCATCCGATGTATACAGCTTTTTCTAATCCAACATCTTGAAAGTGTTTTTGTAACAGTGTGACTGGACTAATTCATCTTCCTGTATTTGCTGAATTTGTGTCAGACAATCATTTTTATTTAAGGCCAGAGTTCATATTCATTGAGCAAAGTTTTAATTCCATTGAATATTATCTCCTCTTTTGAAGAACAGCGAGTCTGACCTCCATTTTTTCATTTTTTTATAACAACAATCTCATAAGCTTTATTTTGTTGGTCTTTCCATCAAAGAGTAAGCACCAGTGTTTGCCCTGAAATTACTTTTTAATTTTTGGGTCTTCCTTGTTCTCAATTTTGTTGAAGTCACTAAACGCACTGCAGAAGCAGTTTTTGTCTTTTAGACTTTAATGGTTTTAATTATCTTCCTACTACTGGAACACTGTTCTTCGCTCACAAAATCTTCTTCACTCACAGAATCCTCTGTATCCAAAATTGGTAAAACAATTGATTCAACATTTCTTTCAGTAAAGCTTTCTTTTACTCTAAGTAAATCCATTTTTCTTGGGGAAATCTTTTGTGAATCATCTTCTAAGGTACAATAGCCTACTTTTCCTTTTGTTGAAATCTGAAATGCATAGCACTCTTTATCTTCTCGGCACAACCAATCTCCTTTTTTCAACCGTTACATTAAACATCGCTGTGAAATCATAGTTTTCAGGTCTTCGATTATGTCTTTCAAACTTCTTAACAACATTGTCCCATTTTGTCTCAACTGTTGATTTACCTTGATGAACGGGCAATGACATTTTTTTCCATAACTGTTTTACTACACCCGCAATCAGTTCGATCCTGTATTTTCTGCTTTTTACATCAGAAGCCAATGTTTTATATCTGTTCACGATATGTAGATCCTTGGAATTTTTCTCATTTGAGCAAGACTGTTAACAGTACTATGCTTTCGTGATTTAATGCCTCTTCGGAACTGCACTAGATTTGAAGACCAAATTCTCTTGTTCTTCTCGGAAGCTTGGGCATTTTTTCACATAACTGCTCTGAGACAATCCGGCAATGACACAAATGCATATTATCCGAATAATAGTTGCCAACTAAAATGCTGACGGTGCATTGAACAACAAAGAACAAAATTACAGTTAAAATACTAAATGCGAGTATGACATGCGATTTACTCGGCGTGTGGAGGGTAACATTTTTTAACAGTGGAGGGTTGTTATTGATATTTTTTGTTTAGATATGATAAATTTCCACTTGTGGCAGTTTGGGGAATAAAAAAAATTTAAAATGCTTTTTACTCATATATCTAATGTACAGTTATAAAATTAAGGGTCTACCTACAACACACACACATATAATCTGTATAAAGAATTTATTCTAAATATAACTTAATGTATTTTTAAAGTAGTTTTATGATAGAGTTTATTTTTTTATTTTATTTGTGTGTGTGTGTGTGTGTGTGTGGGTGTGGGTGTGTGTGTGTGTGTGTGTGTGTCCCTGTCTAGATATTCATTCATCATGTAAAAATATTAGGTGCGGGGGGGGGGGGAGGGTTGGATCATTTTAGACATGGGGGAATCGAGGGGTGAAGGTAAAATAACGTCAAAAATAGAAATAGTTAAAATATAACATTCTTTTTCTTCGAAACTCGACCCGCAAACAACACTCAACTACTACCAACTACTTGCTACAGAACTTATCGGGTCACCAACAATAGATTCATTAGAAGCTACAAGGTTAATTCAAAACTTAATATGCGATAAAATACTGGTTTTTAAAAAAGCTTTCCTGTTTTTTTTTAAGCGAATGTTTGGTTCTAAAAGATTTTTTAATTCACTAAATGGAAGTTAACAGATGATTTTGATAATAAAGCTGGAGTACTTCAAGGATGATTACTCCCCTTGTGATCTCAGGCCTGTAAGGAAAACAGCTTCCTCTCAACAAAGTAGAAGATCCGGATATTCGATAGCAATGTCAAATCCGTCCTGTTGTATGGTGCAGAAACATGGAGAATCAACAAGACGTTGACCAACAAGCTTTAACGGCTGCCTCAGTGGGCATTCTGAAGACAAGGGCGACTAGAAAAAGTAACAGAGGAAGACGACCTACTGCTAAGAGCAAACGAGCAAATCAAAACCTCATCGAGCAACAAATATCAAGAAAAAAAATCACAACCATGGCTGATGGCTCTGAAGTTGCATACATAAACCACAAGTCAAATTAGGTTCTTATTTCAAGGATATATCTAGGTTCTTATTTCAAGGATATATCTAGGTTCTTATTTCAAGGATATATCTAGGTTCTTATTTTAAGAATATATCTAGGTTTTATTTTAAGGATATATCTAGGTTCTTATTTTAAGGATATATCTAGGTTCTTATTTTAAGGATGTATCTAGGTTCTTATTTTAAGGATATATCTTATTTTTTCATACACAATAATTAACATTTAATAATGCTCAAGATTCAAGAATCATATTCACATTTTGATTTAAGAAAACATTTCTTCTAATAGCTGTTCTAATTCTAAGTCGAACCATAATATATTCGCAGGTGCTTTTAACTTCTTTTTCAAAGTTACCGCAACCAAGCGTTCAATTAGCAAGGAAATGTATGTGCTAAAGCAAAAGTATCATGATTTTAACTAAGGCTTATTACAGGGTTTTTCTTAGGACGCTCTGTCGCTTTGTAAGTATGTCTGGATGTATGTATGTACTTCTGGATGGAATTTTGTAATCAATTGCTAACCCACTTCCCATCACTCGATTTCTTTGAAATTTCACAAACTTGTTTGCTTCCGATGACAATAAACTCATACCTTGCTATACGGCCGACGGCCTTCATCATTTATGGAACGTTTTCGATTTACGGCCTAAAATGTTTCGCTATAACGGCCAAAAAAAAAAAAAACACTTTTGTACAAAAGTGAAAAAATATTGTTTATTCTGGATAATGCATCAGGGCATCCTACCTAATTTATCTGAACTATCTGAAGATGTCATGATTGAGTACCTTCCGAAAAATAGAACAGCACTAATCCAACCAATGGATAAGGGTGCAATAGGCACTTTTAAGGCACATTATCTACACCGAACTTTCCGACAACTCAGCATAAGGGAAACCGATGGTGAATCTTCAATTAAAACATTTTGGAACAACTATAACATTAAGGATACTGTTGACAGCATCAGTGAATGATGGAAGGAATTAAAATAGACAACAATGAACCATGTATGGAAAAAAAATATGGCCAGAATGTGTAAAAAATACTGATGCAGACAGAAGCGTACCTAGGGAGGGGGTCCAAATTCAAAAGTCCCCCCGGCCTTAGCTTGAGGGGCCCCCAAATATTTTTTTTACATTAAATATAAAGCACATTATCTCATGTCATGTTGTCGAATGTCAAAATGCAAGGACCTCCAAAGAGGGGCCCTTAAAATCCCTAGGTTCAGCACTGGCTACAGAAGTTAATTTTCTTCCTGAAATTAGGCAAAACATTTTGGATCTAGTAGAAGATTTTGGCATGGAAGGTTTGAATGAACGTGATGTGCTTGATCTACTTGAAGCTGATAGGGAACCTCCTCCTTGAAAACGATCCTGACGTCAGACGTAGCGCTCAATTTCTCAAGGAATTAACTCAGTCATTAGCAGTTATAACTCATTGAAGAATGAACTAGACAAGAAGACAAGACAAACAACGTTGGACAATTGCTATAAGCCAGGCCCATCCTTACAAGCGGAAAATAATGACGTCATTGATCTGCAGGTTACCATTTCTTCATTTAAAAAAAAATACATATTCATGTTTTATGTAACATAAAATTGTTTTATTTTTGTTTATAGACTATTGTTGATTGTTGGAGTTAGTTATTATTTTATGTACAAATGTATGTAGCTTTAATTTAAATGAAATAAAAAGAGAAAATACATTTTGAATGCTAAACCATGTTACATATTTAAACAACTTGGAACCGATCTCGTTGAATTTGTATGGATGGATATCGTGCACAGGTTGCAAATCAAAATTTGGCATTTCGTTGGCACAAGAAAGATTAATTTTCTTTCAATAAAGTTAACTTTATTTAGAAGGTCGAGATGCTTACTAATATCAAGCAGTATTGAAAGAGCACCTAAAGAGATTAAAGAGGAGTTTATGTACAATAAATGCATCCGTATCTTATCTATCACCGTAAACTCAGAATGAGTTTATAAATGTCCTGGCACATCGTGTGAAGGAGATCCTTATAGATATAAAGACTGCGAGGTATCTTGAAATTAAGTTCGACAGCACACCTGACATATTATACACATTTAAAAAACACATTTAAAAATACAATTACGTGTGAAGAATAAAGTAATATTGAACTAATTTCCAATTTTAGAATTTCAATAAATGGTGTATACATTTAGATAAAATGTGAAAATGCTGTGGCTGGGGCCGGCGCTACCAATAGGCTACAAAGTGGGTCAAGATAAAACATTCAACGCTGAAGTGTAGACAGTAAAATATTAGATATGGTGAAATATTT
Source organism: Bulinus truncatus (assembly GCA_021962125.1). Taxonomy (NCBI): domain Eukaryota; kingdom Metazoa; phylum Mollusca; class Gastropoda; family Planorbidae; genus Bulinus; species Bulinus truncatus. Next base: position 8,733,070 of record JAGDYQ010000027.1, on the reverse strand, counting down.
TGTTTTGATTTCTTTGTGCTGCTGTTCGGGGAAAATTACTATTAAATAAATTAAGAATATGTATGGCGCATTACAAACAAATGTTAACTGTTTCAGAATATATACGCATTACAAAAACGCAGTGGCTCCGGCACCAGCCAAAACCATTATATTAGGTTATAAGGCACATGGCATATATAAATTTATTTATTTTTCAGAATTTTTTTTCAGGATTAGGGTTAGGGATAGGGTTAGGGATAGGGATAGGGATAGGGTTAGTGATAGGGTTAGGGTTAGGGATAGGGATAGGGTTAGGGATAGGGTTAGGGTTAGGGTGTGGAGCAAAATTATCTATGGCTGGTACCCGGAGTAAACAAAATACGGGTTCTGTCAGGGACAGAACCGTAGCCACTCCGTTACAAAAAAATATTAACTAACTGTACTGAATAGTGTAGGTACTGTAGGATGAAGGTTATACGCATTGTTTTCTGATTTCTTTGTGCTGATGTTTCAGTGGTCTTGCTCCTGTCTTCGTTTGGTTCCTTCTTTTCATTCACTCACAGTCGTTTGCCCAAACCCACCCCATTTGGACAACTGTGTCTTTCAGGAAGTCTTCACCCGTCGGCTATAGATGTTTAAAATTTTTCAAAATAAATTTCGCTTTTCAGAAAACATACTTCGCTTTGTCATTGTGTCCGTATAAAAGATTGTGTCAGTATAAAATATTGTGTCAGTATCTTTCCCCCTTTCTTTGTGGCGTATGCTACGCCGCGGGTCGGCTAGTTTTCTTATAATAAATATTTATGGTTCACAACATCAACTGAGAATTTCTTACAGATTTTAAAGTAAAAAAATATATTAAGCCACAGAATTGTATTTTAATGTTATCCGTTGATATAACTATGACTTCAAAACAACTACAGAGGCCGAGTGTGAAATGTAAACAGACATTTAAAATGATCTTTATCAGTGATGGGTAAACAGGGTGTTATCTATGTAGCCTAACAGAAATTAATTACGAACATTATTTTTAAATTATGCAAGTGCCAAAATGTTATATATTTTCATATTAGTAGAAAGTATAGTATACTTTAATCTGTTGGTATTGTTGTTATATTTTCATATTAGTAGAATGTATAGTATACTTTAATCTGTTGGTATTTTGTTGACGCGTCAGGAAAATTTTCTGATGTGCTTGCTCTTTTGGTTAGTCATCCACAGGCCCGTAGCGTGCGGGGGGGGGGGCATGGGAGGCGGCACCCGCGTTTTGTCTGGCCCCCTCTGCTTATTTGCTCTACTTAGTAAAATATATTACCTGCCCCCCCCCCCGGTATTGCCTGGCCCCTGCTGTAGAATTTTCACGCTACGGGGCTGTTCATCCAGTTTTTGCCTTAAGATTCACGTCTACCTACTCTGTTGAGTTTCTCTGATGATCACTTTTATGGTAGAATTTCAGCAATGTCCGTCTCAACGTGATAGTAAATAGTTTATCTTAATTTTTGTATTCCAAGTGGACATGAGGTATCTGACAAGGTCTGCATGTTTACTTTATTTACTTAAGTTAACTGGACTGGAATATTAAATGCCTGAATAGAAAAACATACTTGAGTACTAAAAATAATTCTGGCCAGTATGGGGATCGAACCCACGACATTCGCGTTATTAGCACGACGCTCTAACCAACTGAGCTAACCGGCCGTTGCATTGCAGGAATTTTAAAATTATATAAGGCCATTAATTATTTTAGTGACTTTCGATTTCTTATTTCAGTTTTTTTATTTGGCACTTTGCAGTACGATGAGTAACCCTATTTAAAACAAAAATTTTATTATCATATTTAATCGTTTCACAATTTATTCAAAGCGTTTGCATTTAGTAAAGATATCAGTCTTATTTGTAAAGGCATGTGACTCTTAATAATATATTGGTATTTAGTTGAAATAAGAGTTACGTCCCTTAATTTACACGCTAATGTTAATTTTGATTGTATTGACAGTTTATTTACAGTATTGTGATATACAATACATAAACATTGCAGGGGTCAGCGAAGTTTTAGCATTTATATGATGTGATTTAAGCATTCAGCGGAATTCACTTCTCTATCGTAAGATGTAATTATACTTTATGTTGAAATAATTTTTTTTTTATTTATGAACTCTGCATTACTTATATCATTTGGTAAAATGCTTGACTCCTACTTTAAGTATTCCGCATTGAAATAATATTTCACAGTGGCAGTCATTTAAAAAAATATAATTTGCTTTAATATAATATTAAATCCTTATATCGTTCCAAACTACATGTATTGTAAATGGCAAATAAGTGGATTACAAGTCAGATATGATGATATGATCAATAGGCGAAATGGGTAAAAAAAGAAATACTTAAGTGGTTCAAATGCTGCCATTGCTTCAATGGCGTAGGAGGCTTAATTCGCGCCCGGGGGCCGGGGCACAATACCTTTTTAGCGCCCCCCCCATTCGAAAACCATATGATATTATATGTAAAATATCCAATTTGGCGCCCCATTGTGAGTAGCGCCCGGGGCATGATGCCCCCTTGCCCCCCTCGCTACGCCACTGCCTTTTGCTGGTGGCAAAGAAAGTGCCGCCCTGAGCGAGCCACCCCCCATATGCCCGTCCCTAAAAAGGCCACATGGTATGATGCCTCTCATTCAGCATTCAATTTTAATTCGGTTTTGTGTGTATAGCCGTTAGTAGGGGCAGATAATTAGGCAGCGTGCCTAGGTCTCACACTTCCAAAGGGCACCCTAAAATTTCACGTACAGTTCTGTGTAGCGGCCATCTTTTCTGACAGCCACATCATAGTGAATGGTGAAATGATGTTGATAAGAAAAGAAAAATAGAGGCTCCCCTGCAGTGGCGCAACTAGACCAAACTTTCAGGAAGGGGGGGGGGCAAAAGAAAATCACTTGTATTAAAAAAAAAGTAAAGGGGTCATGTGACATGTATCATGTGACTAATTTTGGTCTAATGCCCCCAATGACCCCCCCCCCTGTTGTGCCACTGCTCCCCAGCAATGAATATGTATTCAAGTGGTGCAAAAAAGGTTAAGGTAGTGTGGGGGGGGGGAGGGTTTATCTAGATCAGTGTCATCAGGTCAAGTTTTCAGATGGGTCGCGAAAATTTTAAAATTCATAATTCATGTGTGCGTAGTTAAAACTTTATATCTTGGTATGTTTCAAATCTAAAAGTTGGTTATTCTGCAATGTAAAAAAAAAAGGACAATCGATATTGAAAATTAATGACACTTATAAACTGGTTTTTTTTTTTTCCGTCGTTATTTTTATGATAATTGTAAGTGGGGCGGGGGGGGGGGGGGTCGACAAAACAAAAACAGTTTGAGCACCACTGGTCTAGGCAGTCGGCGACTGTACAACATCTTCGATCACTGGAGGTATCATAAAAAGTAAAGTTCCCTTAGCCCTAACGGGCCATCGGGGCAGATGAAGAGTAGAATACATCTGTTTCTGTAACCTCGGCATATGAAGGGATTATGTGGTTAGCACAACGCCCAGCCGCCTTTACTTCCCCAACTAAAGTCAGGTTCCCATTTAAAGCTGGGTGGACTTGTGGGACGACTTAGAAACAAATTTCACCTGGAAAAATTCCCATTGTCCTCACCGAGGATCGAACCCAGGACTCTCAGGTCGACAGTTGAGTATCTACACTACTCGGCCATCCGCCCCACGGAGGTATATTGACAACCACTAAAATACAAGGACTGAGTCATTTTATAACATATTCAAAGTCAAGTGACGTTGCCTCTAGCTAGTGTTCAGGCTGCAATCAACATCTCGACAGGTCTGGCGGATTGATTATTTACTTTCATATTTCTTTGATTCTTGTCCACCGGAAGTTATTCTTAGGCGAAGGCTTTTATTTTTTTCGTCAGCTTCAATCTCCCAACGTGGTGGCGCTATTAGTCTGTGTGGTTGGGTTTTGCTATTTAAAAATGAGCTAATCTAAAGATCAAAGAGTGGGTGGTTCAAAAGAGTGGTTAGTTAGCGAAGTATTAGCGAGCCGGATATTCATGCTGCAGCATGACCCACTTATGTTTGCCTGGTGTCTCAATGGCCATTGCACTATCGGCTATGGTGGAAATGAATAAATTAGTGGCTTATAGGATTTAAGAGATTTCATCTCATCCTTTCATTGACTTGTAAACAAAAAAAAAAGTTTGAAAAACACCTAACTTTTTTATGGCAAGTCAAAGGTAATTTGGAGGCTTTATGCAAAAATTAACTAATGTAATGTTTGTTGACAGAGTAATTGAAAATAAATCATGTAGTCATGTAATATTTGTCTACAGTGGAGAATATTTCAAGATATAGTTGAACCTGTCCTCTGATGGAATCACCAAAACAGTATGAAAACTCTTCGCTTGCAGACGTGTTTGATTGGCCTCCAAGACCAACAACGAATCTGCCTGGAAATATAAAGTAATCAATTCTAAATCTTTGGTTCTGTTCACATACAATTTCGTTTATGTGTCTTAATATGCAAGATTGTTTATGTTAATGTCTTTAAATTAAAGTGTTTTTATTTGTTTGGTTGTGTTGTCCTTAAGCCTGTTATTTGTTTGTATGTCAGACTGTATTTATTGTCTATGTTTATATGTGAGATGTGTAATCTTTTATTAGCAGGACCGTTAGCATAATCGTTCTGGTTGATAAGTTAAATACAAGCATATAAAAATGGGGCTACAAAAGGTTTTATTTTACGTGCGCCATGAAATGCATCATAACCGATTGCAGGATAGTTGACCTTCACATTATGAATAATTCCCTCTAGAATTAACCTTTGTGCATATGTGGGGAGGGGGGTGTTTTATTTCAGTTGTGTTGTATTCAAAGATAGACTACCAATTTAAAAAAAAAAGTCGTTAATATATATATATATATATATATATATATATATATTTGTTTGTTTTTACTTTTTTTTTTAAATCAATGACTAAGCTTTCATTTACTTTTACAAAGTATGATAGTACGTAATGGGATGGCAAAGCAATCAAAACAGCGAGCGTAAACCAACCAAAAATGTTTTGATCGGGGTGTGGGGGGGGGGGGGGGTTGAAGTTCCTTCCCCGACCTAGCACACACAGAACTTTTGTTATGGATGGGAAAACTAGACATATTATTTAAAACCAATCCATCCAGTTTTCCAAATAGTTTATAAAATACTCTTATCGTTACATTATTTCCAGTTTTCGCTGAAAAGAGTATTTTTCGTGTGAAAAATGTCCCATTCAAATGACCATCAAATATTCAGAGAGATTGTATTCAAAACTGATAAATAGCTGTAAAATAAGCAATTCTTTTTACCCCCCCCCCCTCTTTTTGAAACTAATTTGTAATGAATAAATTGTGAATCGTGTGAATATCTTTTCAAATTATTTTCATTGACAGGAAGGGCGCACTGAGGATTGTCCTGCTCAACTTCCCGACGTATTCACTGCGAGCCTCCATGGTGCTTCTGATAGTGCTGGCAACTATGGTGATTTATCATGTCTTAATGCATGTTGCTAAGTGAGTCACAGTCACCAACATATGGCACCTCGTGCTGCTTCCATGGCCATTGCACCATCGGCTATGTTGGGGGGATGGGAGAAGGGCATCGCAACAAAATGAACTTCCCAATATTGGTTTATAGGATCTGAAAGATAAACATCTTATCCTTTTAGGGACTTGTAAAAAAACCCATTTAAACTGACCATATTTGATGACGAGTTATCTCCGTTTGTCGCCCGTCATTTTGAAACTGTTGATTCTAATTAACCGATTTGAAACTAAACAAACATACTTAGAATTCTACCTTTGAATGGGCTTACTGTACTTAGCACAAGTACATTTTTATATAATGGTGGCTTACTGTACTTAGCACAAGCAGCCAACATTATATTTGTTTTTGAAAGAATTCATTAAAATTCGGCATGGAATTAATTGTACACTACGTATCTGAGCTTTTATCAACCAGTTATTGTTGTATCCTTGCTGGTCCTTGCCTTAATATTTTGAAGATTATAAGGGTGCATTAAAAAAAAAAGAGATAATTCGGTTAGAATTGCTTAGTCGGATACTACCGATTTTTTTTTATATAAAGAAAACCAGGTTGAATTTTATTCTAACTACAAATCTACTGACATTTAACTCGCAATTTTCACATAAAGAAAAACATATAGCATTGTCTATTTTATAATAACTACTACGGCCAGTCTTTCATCTGTTTTTGTTTTTTTTTCTCTTTCATCCAGCCCCCCCCCACCCATGTCCCCCTGTTACAACTCCTTAAAATATCCTCTGTTTGATAACAATAACATTTCTGTTAATTGAACGTACAGGCTAATCCTGGAGGTCAGAAAAATGGCTCTAGAGCTGAGCCAACCAATAACTAGAGCCAAGAACGTCGAGCCCCCGGTACACGGCCCTGGTAAAGACGGCCAGGACCATCACTCAACCAATGAGTCCACGATGCACGTGGCAGGGTCGTCTCAGGCTTAAATATTCCATCTTTGTTTTTGTTTGTTTTTATTGAATTGTACCTTATTGTACTGGACTTTCTCCAATAAATATTTGAACATGTCTGGTGATTGTCTTCCTTATTTTTAAATAACCCTCTGTAAATTTTCTAAAAATAGACTCGCTTTAATTTTCACCAATAATTATTTTTTTTTGCAAACAATTATTTTAAGAATTACTTGTAAAAAGTTCAGCCTTAATATTCAATCAAACTTAAATCTGTTCAGTTTGTGAACAATTTCTACATGTATAGTGACAGTGAAAATGATGGATAAATATTTCATGTATTAACGAAAATATCAAAAGTCTATAAATATAATATAAACTTGTAAACTGATGTGATATGAATTAAATTAAAAAAAAATGAAACAGTCAAAAATAATACCAGCAATTCATAATAAACATTAATACTCATTGAAACACTCTGGCGTGTAAAAAATTAAAATCATGTCTAGGCACGCCGAGAGGGGGGGGTCATTGCCAGGGGGCCCGGCCGCCCCGACCATGTCAATTTTTTCACGACTCATTGTTTATTAAGGGGCCCGCAATGATGTCCTGCCCTGGGGCCCTTGTTGGCTCTCGACGCCCCTGGGCCTACACACAATTCTCAAACTTTTAAAAACAAATGACTGATTCATGATTAGTAAATTCATTTTTTTTTCACATTATTTATCATTGGCTGGTTAGCATTTTAACTAAACAAGGACAGTTTGAAAATTTAATTACAATATTTGGGCGTAACCTGGCAATACTGCCCCCTAACTTTCAGGACCACCTCACCTTGACCAACTCACCTGATAAATAACCTACCTCCCCTTCCCTCGGCCACTTTTCGTGTTACCAGATTGAGCTAATTCGCGACTTTTGGAAGCCACGAGCTACAAAACAGTTTCTAAGAAGTGCAAAATAACAAATGTATATACATTGTTTTATGAGCACCACTTTTTGCTACCCTTTTTTGTCTTGCGCTACTTTGGTCTGAGAAAACTATTTCTTTCCCCACACAATGGATGGAATGTTATCACCACAATCTATGTCTGATAGCTATTCATTGCTTTGACATTTCATTTTGTGTATTCGGGGGCATTTTGAATGATCAGATGACCAGCGATGCCTAACAAGTTGTATTGAAGACAAAGTTCATAGGTCATCCTTATCGTACATGGTCAGCACATTTCATAGATATCTGGGTATCAAACTAAACTCTTTTAAATACCGATATTAGAAACAAAAATTGTTTCGTTTAAATGTGTGATAATTTAACAAAGAATTATTAATTAATTTTATTAGTGTTTAAAAACGATTCGTTTATTTTAATTATTTAGCGTTTTAACACTTTGTTTTCCGTGAGTCAAGCAAATGTGTTTAAAACACGTGACACTGCGAGGCATCAGCTTCTTATTGCTGCTAAACACAGAGGCGTAGCTAGGGGGCGCGGGGTACATATGTCCCCGGGCGCTAGTCACAATGGGGCGCCAAATTTATATTTTACAAATAATATATCATTTTCGAATGGGGGGGGGCGCTAAAAATATATTAAAAAGGTATTGTGCCCCGGGCGCGAGTTAAGCTCGTTGTGGCACTGGCTAAACATGAAAATTAAAACGTTAAACATAATGTAACATATAATTCGATAGGTTATAATTCATATAATTTTTAATTAAAATTTCGTCTTATACATTTTGTACCTAAAAAAAGTGTAGCACAAAAAAATTGTTAAGACAAGACTGAAGACTTCACTGAGAAACTTGAAAACTTTACTACTTCAAAATACACTAGTCAACATGAACATAAACATTGGCGTCCGCCATCTTGATCGCCCTCACTTACAACACATGCGCACTACGTCACGAAACACACAACACGATCGCCCAACAAAAATGACAGGGTATTTACACAAATGTAGTTATGATTTGCATAAACATTGCAAAGTGATGTATGATGATAAACATAAGAATGGTTTTAAATGGTCACTTTTGTATTCACTCCTTTCAAATGTTGATATATTACAGGTAGTGGTCTGGTCTGTGCTAGAGACAACTTGGTTTTATAGGGATCATTTGAACTGTTGTACTTGTTTACCAGTGAAGTTCAACTTCCAGACCTTTTTCTGGACCAAGTCAGTCAGAGGCAAGATGGGCATCAAAAAATTATTTACTTTCAATGAATATATCTCAGTTTGATGATCACAGTTTCCTTTACTGAGATGGAAATACTTGCAGCGTACTGTGACAATTGTTCCCGATCAATTTAGTTATAGTTTAGATAGCTGGTAAATGTTAGCTTAGCCTTTATACAGAGATGTTTACCTTTTCAAGAATTCTGACTTTCTATCTACTTACGTTTATAAACTTATCTGCATTTTTTTTTACTTATGAGTAGTATATACTTGCTTTTCTGTCTAGATATCTAATGGCTTGTCAATTAGATTTCTTTTAGTAATTTTAAGAGCTTTGAATTGACAGCTACAAGTTGGTTAAATAGATCTGAATTACTTTCTACTAAAGATTCTAAACGATTCGATCCCATAGTTACATACATTTTAATCAGTTCTGAATCGATTTCTAAATACTTTTTTAAAAGTTCTGACTTTATTTCTTCTCGTTCACTGACAAAACTGAATTTGTTATCTAGTTGTTCTTTTAAATGATCTGACGTGATGTCTAATTTTTCTTCCAATGAAGTAGACATTTTGAGATTGACATTATGAATATCTGTGGTTACAATGGAGAAGACCGTTTTGACAGCCAACACAAACACTAAACCAAAGATTATAATATTTGTTTTCTTAGGCAACTCACTGTCCGTGATACTGGTTGGTACTAGAGGTAAATCTCTGTTCGTGTTGACTATATGACCAGTTGGTACAGAGGACTGCACAGGATGAGTAATTTGGTGGTTGTCTGTCAGGTTTTCCATAGTGATATCTTGGGAATTATCGATTTGAGTGAAACAATTCGCCTCATTATAAGACCTGGAGCTGCTTTGCCGAAAAGATAAACAGAATTCTTGTCTTACAGCGAGCTTTGTTCTCGCCATGACAGTGTAGTTAACTGACCTTTGACCTGCACTCGTATGCTCTTTAGATGTTTGGAATATATATCTAAAAATCACCGGATTCTCTTAGTTCCATGCAGTAAATTATGTTCATGCTGTTTATGATCTAGTTTGAAGGTAGCTCTAGAAAGAAAAAAAAAACATTAAATTATAGAAATAAATAAAATGCTAGCAGTGGGTGTGCAGCATACTGAACTAAAACTGTTGATGATGGAGGTTTCACTTCAGTTGACAGCTGTTTTGGCTTTGCAAATAAATAAATGTATCATATCGGTTTTAGTTTTGTAATATTTTTTTCATAGAGAAATTGCTTTGCAATTGTGCAAATATACATTCTCAGTCAGTTAATAATAACAAAGTTTAAATTTGTCCAAGATATTTGTCCCCAATCCATACTTAGAGAGCCACTGATATAGGCACACACGGGCAACATCTCCACGGACTAACCCCCCCCCCCCCCCACGGAAAAAACCTTCAGTGGACAAAACCCCTAAATATTAAGATTGAATTTAAGCCAATATTATAGATACTTCTATATATACAATCTTGACTATGGGCTAAGCGAAATGTATGTCGATATGAGAGATCATGTCTTTTTCAACATAGTATATAAATACTACGTTGGTTTACCTAAATAAAGGATTGTCTTTCGACCACTGCCCTTCTTATTAATCGTATGCTGTTTGTTTACCTTCCGCTATGAAATGTGAGTATGGCGCGAGAATTAAAAGGTAGAATAAAGATACGATCAGTTTTGACCTTGGGTTATAACTATTAATTTTCTTATTAGTTTTGTAAGATAAGCTGCCTGTTGACTACAATGGTTTGAAGGGCTGCTGCAGTTTATTGGGATTCTTTGAAAAAAAAAAACCCTTGCAAAAATACGTATTTTTTAAATATTTATATTACATCCTTCCTTAAATACCTAATCGTCTAACCTATGCGTGTGTCTCCCTCCCTCAGGTAGTTTTCATATCGTGCGGTGTGCGTCAAACCGTGTATTGTAACCGTATATGATGAGGTGCACAAGGCATAACAAAGATATATACGAAATAATGCAATAGAAAAGAACTTGTGGCCTTTATTGCCATGAACATAATAGGATATTAACAGAAATAACAAAGAAATTTATGAAATACTGTAATAGAAAATAACATTTGGCTTTTATTGCCATGAACATCCTTAAATACAACGCATACACCGCACAATATGAAAACTACCCACGGTAGACGATATTTGTCAATGTTTTTTTATTTTTCACTTTAACTATAAAGCAGAGCAGAATATGTACAGAATGAGTGGTCGTCCTCCACCGAATCACGCCATCATTTTATTTTTTTTTTAAATTTCCTCCCATTGGCAAAAATATTTCGCCATTGTTATCGTTATTGGCTTTCTTGTAGCAATGGACTCTATTCAGGCCAACAGAATATAATGAAAACGTTATAAATTATTTAAAAGTATAAAAGAAAAGCCTTAAAACATTTAAAATTGCGTGGGTGAAATTAGTCTTTAAACAATCATACCTAATTTGAAATACTTATGGTGTAGCACATACACATTGACATAAATTACTAGTCGTTAAATTAAATAATCTATTAAATAATAACTGTGTAGCCAATTGTTTGAGTCGGTCAGCTTTTATTATTCTGTACGTCTGGTCAAGTGTATGTGTGTACAAGGCGATGGGAAAGATACGAGCAGCACTAATCCTCTCCCCTCCCCCCCAACCTCTTGTTGACCAAGGCTTTTGTTCACTCCCCTTCCTGATTTTTTTCCTTTAACGTCCGTCTGACGTTAAGGGGGGAGGGGGACCGCGTGTACACTGAAGGTCACAGTTACGTCACTAAAGCAATAACGTTGGGGAAACGTTCGGACAAAGAAGGGAGAGGGGAGATTGTACATTTGTCGACACATTTCCCTGGATATCAACCCTTCCCTTTTATTCCCAGCCTAAACGGGATTTGGGGGGGGGATCTCTCTCTCTATCTCTCTCTCTCTTTATATATATTATTTTTAGGGCTGCTGTTCGATTTAAAAAAGTGATCGAAATTTACGCATGATTACAAATTTTATCGCAAATTAACGCACATTTTAATAGACACAATATAATACATTTGTTTGTATTCAAACTAGTCACAATATCATAGCATAAAAATGGCATAATGAACAAGTCAGATTAATCTACATAAGAGGTATAACTAAATGTAACAGATTTATCAAGCATTATCATATATGTCTATTAAATTGGTTATTGAGATCAGTTTATTGACATGTAATTAATTTTAAAAAAAAATCAATATTAAAAATTGAATGATAGATTGTTAATAAAAAGAGGGTCTCTCATTAGAATAAATACAACTATTTTCATTGACTTTGCAAATGAAGTATCAGGCTATTGCTCGATAAACAACAATCCAATGACGTAACACAATAAATGGTTAGGCTCTATGAGTTCAAAACTGACCAATGACGTAACACAATAAATGGTTAGGCTCCATGGGTTCAAAACTGACCAATAGGGCGGTATTGAGAAATGGCGATTCTAAGGAGGTTGTTTGTTTTGTAGTCCAATATAATCTATATTCTTTGGAAATCATTTAATGATTAGACATGTTTAGTTTATCTCCAACAACAAAAGGTTTCGTAAAATTCAAAGAGCTTAAAGAACAATAATTTACAAAACTGAATCGTAACAAACAAAAACAAAAAAAAAAAAATACAAACCACAATGTGTATTATGAACTCTTCAAAACAAAAGGAAATTCTCCCCTGATGACGTACGTGTACAACACCTTCTGTCCGATGTATACGCCAGCTAGACGGGTGTAGTAGTCAATGCCACTTTTCTGAGGGCACTGGTCACTGGTGTAGTACTACCCCTCCCTTACACACACTAACACGACACGCTGTGGAGTACCGGTAGTAATAACTGTGTAGCCAATCATTTGAGTCGGTCAGCTTTTATTATTCTGTACGTCTGGTCAAGTGTATGTGTGTACAAGGCGATGGGAAAGATACGAACAGCACTAATCCTCTCCCCTCCCCCCCCAACCTCTTGTTGACCAAGGCTTTTGTTCACTCCCCTTCCTGATTTTTTTCCTTTAACGTCCGTCTGACGTTAAGGGGGGAGGGGGACCACGTGTACACTGAAGGTCACAGTTACGTCACTAAAGCAATAACGTTGGGGAAACGTTCGGACAAAGAAGGGAGAGGGGAGATTGTACATTTGTCGACACATTTCCCTGGATATCAACCCTTCCCTTTTATTCCCAGCCTAAACGGGATTTGGGGGGGGGGGGGGATCTCTCTCTCTATCTCTCTCTCTCTTTATATATATTATTTTTAGGGCTGCTGTTCGATTTAAAAAAGTGATCGAAATTTACGCATGATTACAAATTTTATCGCAAATTAACGCACATTTTAATAGACACAATATAATACATTTGTTTGTATTCAAACTAGTCACAATATCATAGCATAAAATTGGCATAATGAACAAGTCAGATTAATTTACGAAAGAGGTATAACTAATTGTAACATATTTATTTAGCAGAGGCGTCCCTAGGGGTTTGGGGGGCTCGGGGGGGGGTTGGACTTTTTGGGGGCCCCTGCAGATTTTGGCATACGATATCATGACATGAGATAATGTACTTAATAAATATATGTCTAAATTCAAATTAGTACAGTATATCAATAAAACTAACAAAAAATAATCATTAAAACTCTTTTAATGAATAATTCTATTGTTTAGTGGCGAGATAATGCACAAGTGACAAATCTCAATTCATTTTGCCTCACGTCGTGTTTTCTGTGCCGTAAAGGCATTTATAACATCATCTAAGTCAATGTTGTCTAGTATTTTTGACTTCACTGACATTAAAGCCATGCTGCTAAGTCTTTCTTGCTTCATTGTACTCTTGATATCGTTTTTTTGATTGACTTTGAGTTTTGAGAATGTACTCTCACATGATGCAATGGAAGTGGCCTGAGTTAGCAGTATTCGGATGGAAGTTGCAAGGTTTGAGCAAACATCATTACCATATGAAGCCAGCTTCCTCAATGAGTCAGTAGGTGATTGTGGTACTGGTTTGTTGATGAAAGTGCTCGTGCATCAATGACACCATTGAAAATTGATTTGCATGTATGTCATCATACAAACAGGAAAAAATAACAGTTTTTCATCATTGTGTTATCATCCATAGATTTCAACAGGTGTCTTGGTTTAAGAAGAACCCCAAAGGTGCCCACATGGTTTTGCAACCTTTGGAATCTATCTTTCATCTCCATATGAAGTCTGTCAAGCACTTCTGTCGCTACACGTTTGAATTGCAGTTCTATTGACAGTCCTGCATCAGAACTTAACTCCCCATCAAGTCTTTTCTTTCTTCTGGTTGGTTTGCCTACAGGAAATCCATAGCATTCAATGCCTTCTTTTCCTCTTTTTGATGGATTGCACCCTGAATTGTCCGTATCGGGTGACACCAACCATAGTGTGCCACTGAATTAGTGGCACTATTGCATGTACTCCATACAGATTAAGGATTTCAGAATTACGTAAATCATCACGCAAATAAAAACTGGTAAAAAGTTTACTTAAAGTATCAAAACATAGTTTCGGTTGTTGTAAAACACGTCATCTTGACGGCATTTTATCTTCCATTTTTTAACCATGCTACAATCCATCTGTCTATAGACATAAATAGAAGGATCATAATTCGTATACTTATGTCTATTCGACTGACGAAATCTCACAATCATTGCGGATGAAACAAGTATACATAATTTTTTGTAGATTTTTTATTTGTGAAATGTAAAGAATGTTATTCTTTATAGAGAAACTTCACCCTTGCCGAAAGAATGAGTTTACCAGAGTGGGGCTACAAAACGGAAAAAGCGTGTTATAGAAAGACGAGAGAGGCTGCAAAATCAAGGAAAATTTGAAGGGTTTTTTAAGAAGAAACTTGATGACAGCATTGAAAACAAAGAAGACCATGAACATGGCGAAGAAAAGTATCACCATTCAGATAATTCATACAAAGATACAGCAGTGTAGCAACTTCTGTCAAGTACTTAGCAAAAACAGACTCAAGCTGACTTGGCCACAAAGAAGAACTGGATTCTCCCAGTCCTGGGAACTTTCTAGAATCTTTGAAATTTCTTGCAGAATTTGATGAAGTTACGTAACATTACTTGAATAATTCAAAATTAGTTCATAAGCTTGATAGGCAATAAACATAGGGAATCAAATGTTGGGAAAGTCAAGCAAGTTTGTTACTTTTCTCTGATGTTTGATTCCACTCCAGATGTTTCTCACAAAGAACAAGTATCCCTTATTGTTCGTTACTTGGATGTCGAGAATTTTGAAATAAAAGAGTCATTCCTTGGTTATTTTGAAATTAGTTCTGAAAAATCTTTAAGACATTGGACTAGACTTTAATCTATGCACAGATCAAACCTATGATAACGCAGCCGTAATGAGTGGTCGTCGGTCTGGCCGGCAGAAACGTCTCTTAGACATAAATCCCAACGTAACATTTCTGAACTGTGATAATCACTCTCTCAACTTGGCAGCTCTTCATTCTGCTGAGATAGATCTAGCAATTGTCACCTTTTTTCATGAATTGCTCAACTTTTTTCCCCAATTCACCGCAGAGATAGACCAAACTGAAATAAACTAGAGAAACTAAAAAAGGAGAGTAGTACATGGTGGAACTCAAGAGAAGAAGGTAAGTCGTCAGTTTACTTGCATCTTGACAAAGATGCCGAAGAGATTAAGACCATTTCATGCTTTCTGCAAAATGATGAGAAACGGACGAAACTGATCATCCAATCCATCGAAAGAGCAAAAGTAGGCATTGAATGATATGGATTTCTTGTAGGCAAAACAACCAGAAGAAAGAAAAGGACTGTCAATAGAACTGCAATTCAAACGTGTTGCGACAGAAGTGCTGGACAGGCTTCATATGGAGATGAAGGATAGATTCCAAATGTTGCAAAACAATGTGGGCACCTTTGGAGTTCTTTTTAAACCAAGACAGCTGTTGAATTCTATGGATGATGACACGTTGATGAAAAACTGTTACTTTTTCCTGTTTGTATGATGACATACAGGCAAATCACTTTTTCGATGGTGTCATTGATGCACGAGCACTTTAATCAACAAACCAGTACCACAATCACCAATTGACTTATTGAGGAAGCTGGCTTCATATGGTAATGACGTGTGCTCAAATCTTGCAACCTCCATCCGAATACTGCTAACTCAGGCCACTTCCATGGCATCATATGAGAGATCATTCTCAAAACTCAAGTCACTCAAAAAGTATATCAGGAGCACAATGACGCAAGAAAGACTTAAAAGCATGGCTTTAATGTCAGTGACGTCAAAAATACTAGACAACATTGACTTAGATGATGTTATAAATGCCTTTACTGCACAGAAAGCACGGCATGAGGCAATGTGAATTGAGATTTGTCACTTGTGCATTATCTCGTCACTAAACAATGGAATTATTCATTAAAAGAGTTTTAATGATTATTTTTTGTTATTTTTATTGATATACTGTACTAATTTGAATTTAGACATACATTTATTAAGTACATTATCTCATGTTATGATATCGAATGTCAAATTGCAGGGGCCCCCAAAAAGGCCAAGCCCCCCGGCCCCCAAACCCCTAGCAACGCCTCTGTCACCAATTGCCTTGAAATTTACACACAAAATTGCAGTAAATTAATAAACTGAATTAGAAAAGAATTTTTTCTCAATGCTTACTCTTTACATTAAAGTAGGTGTCATAGTTACTTGTATTATTAGTTATACCATTGTGAGTTCTTGTGACGATCTGTCTATGTCTTCTCTTCTCTGGTAGGGATTGACACTTTATCTAAGCGTGTACTCAATCACATACATCACGAATAAATGATATAAACTGCCAAGTCCGATTCATATACTTTATTTGACGCTTACGCAAAATTTAATTTCAAAATATAAGTAGAATGAAACTATACACTGCAAGATACATATTCACTGAAACATCACTACTCTATCCTGTGTGCTGCCTATTTTTGTCAAACTGCATGTCTGTTCTGTACCTCCCTGTTCTCCTCCTTTCTCCCCTTAATTAATTAACTCATCCCTGACCCAATGATCCATATTCTTGAAAATACAATGTTTGATCTATATCCTTGTAAATACAATGCTCAACAATGCTCTTTGTATCACTAATCAAGCACATGTAGAAGTTTGGCGCCATGTATACGAAACCAGACAGTAGATAATTAGCTTATCACTGAGTTATCACAACATTTTTCTCTCGAAAATACAAGGACGCTTAGCCTTGATTTTAATTCCAGCCTAACTAGGACATCTAACTTAACAGGTATGTGTCCCCTAAAAATACAAACTCTCTCTAAATGTGACCGTCATTGTACTATGGCGCATTTCCAGCCATTCCAAAGTGTGTTATAAAAACATTACCGACTTGTGGTCGTTACAGAAGGCTTGGTTACGGCAGCGTGTGGCGGTTACAGCTAGTATTTAATATTTAGTCTTAAAATAATTAATTGAAAACTCGTTTGGGGGCCCCCCTCAAGCGGGGGCCCGGGGGGACGTTCACATTTGGACTCTCCACTCTAGTTACGCCACTGTATCGGCGATACTTAAATCAATACTAGATACAAAAAGGATCGGCAATACAGCAACCAATACTAAAAAAGTATCGCCGATACTGTATTGGCCGATACCGATACTTCGATACTAACAACCCTGGTCACATCTAAGTGTTTACGTACAGAAATAGTGTGAATTCTAAACTTATATAATAGATGGATCTGTTGCCGATATCTACCGTACATATGTAGGGCATTGTAGGGGCATACAATGAAATCTTTCAATCTGTACTGAGCGTGTTCCAGAAAATCATCAAGAAATCATCCGTCACAAGACGTGAAAAAAAGTAATGGGGGAAATCATATGAAAAAAGAAAAACTTCAACTTAGCTTCGATAAAAATTGAAAAAAATATATAAAAAGTAACCAATACTTTCACTACTCACAGAAATATTATAAATGTAAAAAAAAACAAAACAAAACAAAACAAAAAAAAATGCATTATAGCAGAGGATATGGAATAAAAAAATACAATAGCTACTCACGCCACTGTTAGCCGGTCCTATTGAGCGTCACGAGACCCTGACCAGTGGCGCCACTGTACTCCACTCTCGTAAGGCCTGGAAATAGATATCCCTGTTCCCACTCTTAATTTGCCATTGTTTAGTTAGACGGATGGTCGAGAACTGTGGGTAGGCCTATATTTCAGGCCATGTCAAAAGTCCACCCCCCCTCCCCAAGTCTATCTACCTTTAAATGGGTACCAGAGTTGAGTTGAGGAAGAAAAGACGGCTGGGTGCTGTAATATCTATACACAATCCCTTTATATGATGTGGTTACAGAAACAGACCAATTGTGTACTCATCTGGCCAGTTAGGCCTTTGAAAAAACTAGGGCTGCTGATTAAACTGCGTTAATTTGCGATTAACGCGTCAAAAAATTTTGCGATTAAAATTTTTAACGCGTTAATTTTACCAAAATGATGAAGTTCACCAAATCGATAAATAACAGAATTTCACTCAACAATATGAAGTTAAGGTCCGTTGACTTATTAAGTAGATCTACCACCCTACTCAATTCGCTCACACCCTAACTTGTAATATAAAATGAAGACAAGTAAACCTCCTGCTCCCTTCCCGGTCGATGTAAAAAGAGAAAAGTTTCATTTACTCGTTTACATTATATACTATAATGTATTGGTGGAGGTACTGTAGTGTATTGTTGAAGGTGCAAAAACAAGTGTATAATGAACCCGGTTATAATTAGATCAAAATAATGACATGCTAGAAATTTTGTATCATACTTTTTTTTGCACATATTTTATTTTTTTTATTTTTGTAATACAGCTGTGGTCACGTCTGCAACAACTGCACTAAAGGTTTCATATACATGACACATATAATTAGTGTCTAGACAGTGCCTATATGACATGGTCTGTACACGAGATAGTGGTTGTATTTTTCAGAATAATTGTGACACTGAGTAAAATTTTATATAGGGCTGTTGAATTACTGCAATTAAAGCGTAATTAATGCGTTAAAAATATGCGATTACATTTGTTAACTCAAACACCTTAATGCGTTAAATTTTACCCAAATGCTAGCATTTCAGAGTTGCAGAAAAAATGTACAAAAAATCAGTAAATAACCCAATTCTATAACCAGATCAGATAATATTTAAAAAAAAAGCAAGAAAAAAAAAAACTCCAACACAGAGTGTCACGTTTACATAAAATCATTGCAGCAATATGACCTTGAAACAATAGGATTGTCATGTCTTAATTCTAATTTATGACCTTGAATACAGTTAGTGAACACCTGCATAGTTTGACACGTGCCATAATGTAACTTATGTAAACTTGTTTTGGGACAGAGGGTTGGGTAAGCAAAGTAACGTCATCTTTGTGGGGAGAGACTGCTAAATGTGTCAAAAATGTAACTGGGTTGGGCAAGGGTGAATATTAAAAAAAAAACGCGTTAATAATAAGGGAGCGAGTACATTCTGGCTATACTATTATTTTATGAAGGAAAAAGGCACATATGAGATATAAATGACGAGCGTATTTTTTTTTGGGGGGGGGGGGGAAGGATGGGAAATAAATATTTTACAATTAATTATACCTCTTTCATAAATTAGTCTGACTAGCTTATTATGCCAATATTATGCTATGATATTATGCCATACTAGCTTGAACACAAACATATGTATTATATTGTGTCGATTAAAATATGCGTAATTTGCGTTGAAATTTTTAATCATGCGTTAATTTCGATCAATTTTTTTAATCGAACAGCAGCTCTAAAAACAACTAATAGTTTTGTTACAGTTAGATGAAATATACAGCGTATTCCTAAAAGTTGAGCGGTGCGCGCGCGCACGGGTATAAAATGAGTGAGTTAGAATTGAGTTTTTTTATAGATCGGTAAGAAAAGAATTTCTAGTTACTCAAGGGTCCCGGACACTAGGAGTGGGGGCAGTGGTGTAGCGAGCTTAACTCGCGCCAGGGCACAATACCTTTTAGCGCCCCCCCCCCCATTTGAAAACCATATAATATTATATGTTTTGCGGACCATTAGGCACCCTTTTCTGAGTAGCGCCCTGGGCATGATGCCCCCCTCGCCCCACCTCGCTTTGCCACTGAGTGAGGGTTTCGCTTTTGAAACTTTTCTTAATTAGTTTTTTTTTTTTTTGGGGAAGGGGGGGAGGTGTTAGGGCCTCAGTTGTCCAAGTTTGTCATTGGCCCCAGATTTTCAGGATGCGGTCATGCTGTTGTAAGTCCCCTGCCAAGTGCTTTAGTAAACTAAAGTGGGTGGCCTAAGGTACAGCTCTCTGCCACTGAAAGAAAGGCCTATAGTCAACATAAACTGTCATCAGAAATGCGACATAGCTACATGGTGCGACAGTCGTTAAAGTTACTAAAAGCCACCCATTGAATATCGCGTGTTTCCCCGTAGTCCTTAAGTACACGCAATTAAAAAAAAAAAACATTTTTGTTATGACTCATTGAGTTCACTTACAAAAAATGCTATCTTTCTCACAACTTTTTTTTTGTTGTTAATGCAGGTCTTGTTTTGATGTTTATTTCCTCGGCCGACCAAAGCTATAAGTAACACTGCCCAACACTAGTAACAGTGTTTTAAATTATTGACCAGTATTATTGTTATTTTTTTTTCTAAATCAAGCCATTTATACTTTCCTTACTGACGACACATACACGTAGCTGATAAAAAAACTGATAATATATTCATAGAGTCCCTTTTTTATTATTGGTAAATGAAATTGTCCCGATTCTCAGGTTCTCCCAGTTGCTATGGTTTCCCCACATAACGCAGACAAAAAAAAATTGAATGATTACGTATGCAAATACAGTAGCGCCCTCTACGAACATCACGTGATTCTGTTATGGCTGAGAATATTCTTCTGTACCCTGCGAAGCGCTGTGTTGTCAATGAGTGGGAGAGCACTACATGAGGCTAATAAAAATATCCATCTGTGTGTCACATCATCGGTTAAACGTGAATATCAAACTCTGTAGGCTGCTCATGATTTCTTGTTGTTTGGATAATACTTATTTTTAAAATGCCGCTTTTCGGCAAGAAAAACAACGATACAGACAAAAAATTGAAAGAAACAGACATTCGACGAAAATATGAGTTCAAAGATACTCTCGGAACGTAAGTAAAATTATTTCCAACTATTTAAAGTCATACTTTAAAAAAAACAAACTATAACTGAGATTAATATTTTACGGTATCTTTTAGTTGGCATTTACTGTTGGTTTTTGCTTCTCAAATTACATTTGTAATCATCTAGAAGAAAAAAATAATTAAAGATATGACTTGAAATTATTAATTTAAGTGATCAGAAGATAAACTAAAACATTCGTTTTCTTGATAAAAGGGAAAAATCGATTACTCACATGTAGTTGTTTACCGAAGAAAGCATTATCACCTGTGAGAGTTCTTTACAATTAAAGTGTTAATAAATAAATAATGCTTTTTTTTTGTTAAAAAAATAAACACAACAAAGAAATTTGTTACATCACTCATCAGTAGACTGGACTATCTGGCTTCTTTTTAAATGATTCATTGCCCTCCCCATATGCACTAATATAAACGCACTATTAACATTAATATTATCTAGCTTAAAAATCAAACTCTGTCAAGAATTTTTTATCCGATTTTGTTCAGTTTACAGTTTATTTGTAATTTTAAGATATGTAGACTTTATTAAAAGTAAAGTTAATTACTAAATAAAATAAACATAAAAAGCCAAAACACAATGTGATGATTCCTCCTGTCAGGAGGTAGGCTACCCATCTGCCTTCATACATTCCTTTAAAATTAAAATCTTGAAATTTCTGCTGCACTACCTGCAATACTGAAGCAAGTGATTTATTTACCACTTTTATAAAATAATAATTTTTCTAACAAAAAAAATAGAATCCTGATAATTGTAAAGTTATAATAAAGACAGAGTAAAAATATTTATTAATTTCTTCTGCTAATTTCAGGCAAAGAAATATTGAGCGTAATTGTTTAATCCGTATGATAAATGCCATCGTCTTTATTGATTGAAAGCTATATAGTATTGGTTGTCTGTTAAAAAAATATTCCGTGCTGTTCTAATAACATTTTTACAATTTAATTGTTGTCAAGTGCTCTGGTTTAACATTTATTCAAACATACATACATTAATAATTATTTGCTAAGTAGTGTCAAATAATTGTGATTAATTGTCAATGTTTTTAAAAAAATATTTTTCAGTGATTTTGAATATTACTAAAAAATGAACTCTCTACTACTACCAGCTATTTAAATGAAGATATACTTTGAAACACTACAGATGTTTGATTCTTACTCAACAATTTAAAGTAGTAATTGATAATTATGAACAATAAAAAGCTCATTTAATTAAATTATTATATCAATAGCTCATTTTGCTGTATAATTATAAAAGTGCAGCATTTTTGCTTTTTCACTGAAGAATGATTCCAATGCTACTTGATAGTGTGGCTTTTATTTTTGCTGCAACTTTCTTTGTTCTGGTTAGGCCCAAAGACATGCAGCAGTGGATCTTTTTTTTTTTGATATTAATTATTTTATTGGCAAATGCATTAACCAGGTACTACTGTATTAAATCAATCCATTTGTTACATTAAAAAGTAAAGTTATTTCGGTTAAGAGTCGGTAAACATTTAGTTTTTAATTAGTCTTTAACATTTTAAAAGAAAACTAAATCATATCTTTATTTTGATAAAAGTCCACCCAAACTCAGATTAAAAAAAAAGAATTAGAACCTCTCACAGACTAATTAATTCAAATGGATGCCTCTGACAAATAGCATAAAAAAAAGCATCAGCACAAGTCTGTTTAATATTTGCTCGTAACTTAATATTTCAACTCTGCCAACAATTATTAAGTTACAGAATGAAAGCGTCAGCATATTTCTATATTATATTTTCCCAAAGCGTAAAGTACTAATGTATTGACTTCTATTTCTTTTTCCTTTCGTTCACTATGAATACTAGATGGTTGTGTGACAATTATGAATAGAACCATGTTAACTATTACACACTTATTTATTATCCAAAAATATTATAATTTGAATAAAAACTAATAGGGTTGAAATTAGTTAATAACTTGAGAAAACACTTAACAGATTTCATTTCCTTGTAAAAAAAAAAGTTTTTTTTTCTACTGAATAATCATAGAGTCCCTATTATTTATTCTATAAATTGTTTAATACATTCTCTCTCAAAGTGTAGGTCACATATTGTAAAAGTTTGAGAGCACTGCTTGAATATATAATTTCATTTAGTGGTCACTGTCATAAGTGTTAATTTCAAGTTCATGATTTCGCACATGAGTTAAGTGGTCAGTGTCTTAAATCTTCATTTCAAGTTCATCATTTCGCATATGAGATTGTAATTTTTACTGATACAAACTGTAGTAATATAATATTATTAAGAATGTTTACTGTCACTACATAGTGCTAAAATCAAGGTTGAGATACAGATTAGGATGTCCTGATGTAGTCCAATGATGCTGTGTCAGTTTTATTTGGTTATGATGATACTGCCCATCTGAATGTCATTGTTGACCTTAACGGGGCTTAACTTAAACTTTGATCTTTAGGTTGGAAATAATATTGTGGGACATATCTTCTATGAGCAGTTATCTATTATATTAGCATCTTGATAGTTTAAATACTATTCAATAACACCCCTCCCCCCCACACACACACACTTCAGCTGTATTAATGATTTATACATGTAAAGCCTTTCTTTCTTTGATAAGAATATGTTGTGTTTAAATGTCATGTTAGCATTGTTTGGTTTTTGTTGACACTGTCCATCTGGATATCATAGTTGACCTTAACATAAACTTTGATCTTTGTGTGTTGTAGGGCCCATATGGATATCTTAATTAACCTTTAACTTATACTTTGATCTCTGTCTTTATTTATATCAACCATTTAAATATATTAACTATTACGTTTGATCATTATGTTTACTAAATGAATATCAGAACAACAAAAAAAAACATTGTTTTGCGTATATGAGTTTCCTTACCTATACGCAATGAAAAAAAAAGAAATGTTAACTGTAAGTTGATAAGAAACATGTCTATCCCACTAATTATAAATGTTTTTTTTTTTACTAGCCCGTTTGAAGTCGCTTTCAATTAATTCACCATTAAAACATACTTGATCGTTTCCTGTGTAAAATAATGATTCTGCAGCTCTGGTCATGAATCATGTAGATAATAAACATAATTACGTTGGGCATACTTTCTGTGGGGCATGTCTTTTTATAAGCAATAATTTTTTTTTAGCATCATGATTGTTTAAAGAAGGGCACCATAAAAACCGTCCAATTAATGGTTTATAGGAATTAAGAGATTTCATCTCATCCTTACAGGGACTTCACACATACACCGTTTTGATTTGGGAATTGAGTTAACAGTTTTTATTAGACTAGGTCACTCAGTGTTACCGGGGTTGAAAAATATTTGGCAGACTGAAAAAATAAATCTTCAGCCCTCCCGTCAATCCTAATACACAACCAAACACCCTCCCACAAAACAAACAATTATCTTATGCTAGTTCCAGAAAGATTTCCTCAAGGGATGGTAAATGAGGCCGGCCCGGTTTTATTAAAAGTGCATCACAGGAACGGTCATGATGTGTGGTTTTTTTGTTGTTGTTAGTAGCATCTTTCATCCCTGCCGCCCACTGTAGAAGTGTGTACACACAAGGAGTGTAGTCCAGCTGAATAGAAAACTCCACGTTGTCAACTGACGACTTATCGATTTTTTCTCCTGACTCCGGTATATTTGGTCAGAACGTACGTTTTAAATTCTCCACACCAGAGGCATATTTTCCACGGTGGCACACACATCTTTTCCTCGTATGTTATTGCGATTTTAGGGTGATTAAATTAGTTACACAGGTTAACTTAAATCTCTAGTGAATAAACTGAGGTCAATGCATGTGGTCTTGAGAAAAGAAAATATTTTATTCTGATTTTCTGTATTTATTTATTATGGCATTAACATAAAAGTGATTGGCAACACCATATTTTTGTTTTACCGATTTTAAAATTATTCCTGGTACTCACAGCTTCACAAGTGAAGATTCCTATTCATAGAACTAACACTGAAATTAGAAGACATTTCGGGGAATGTATAGAAACTCTGAATTCATTGCAATAGACTTTGTTTAGGAATTGGGAAATATGCTTGTCAATACCAATACATACAAACTTTGGATATTTCATATTCCCAATTTATACGTATGGTCCCATCACCATTTAACTTTGATATATGTCTGAACATTTTAAAATCTCGCTGACTTGTTTGTGTAAATAAAGAAGTTATGTGAAGAAAACACTAAATACAAGTAATGATTCTCCTATAAGGGGCTAGTCGAATCTGATTAAGTGAAGAAGTCACCTGTTTCGAAGCATATTGAGACACCTCCTCCCCTCCGGCTGATAGGCGAGACAGTGCCAAAGCTACTTAAGGATCGGATTTAGGCTCGGGTGAAAGCATAGATGTTGAGTGTTACATGCATCATTGCCTAGAAAATAATAGACCTGCCTCCAGCACCAGTGCTATTTCATCATATTCTGGTACAACGAAGTATCGTATGATACTTGAAGAGTTGTGTGATGCTCGTCTGATAAAAGGAAATGAAAATGTGTTTTAGGCTACAGAAGTAGAATGGTCCCCGTGTCTAGTTGCTGGATCGACCTGGGTATGCCATCAGTCGTTTGAGTTAAGTCAGGTCACTCATGAGAATAACTAGAGACCTTCAGGCTGGGAAGTGCTGGCTCTTATAGGCCTTTGACGAGCCGTGGTAAGAAAAGACTAAACATAATGAGTTGAATGTTGTTATATTTCACATAGTCAGATTTAGTCATCTATTTTATTGATTAAACTTTATTTATTAATATAGAAAACATCTTATTGAGTACCCCCCCCCCCCCAAACCCAAATCCCAAGAGGAATGACCAGGATGTCCCTGCCTTCAGGTGTACAGTCTACAGATCCATCACATGACATTATTGGTCCCCTTCATCCCAATATATATATTTGGTGCTGGTGTATGCTGTTAGACGCATGGAAGATACATTCTCGGGCTTGGTCCATTTAACATATGGATTTATGTATTCACGTCTGTCGACTGAATTCTAAGAGTGGGCTTTTTTTGGTATCAAGTGTAGATTAGGGATTCTCACATTATTTGCACCATCAAGCACACTGATATTAATGGTTTGGTGCATATTGAGCTCATGACGCATTGACTGAAAGCCCATGATGTAGCCCTTGCGGCTTGTGTTTTAAGGGAGGTCTAAAATATTTAATAAAAAAAAATCGCTGCACGTTTTGCTTTGGCTACACATCATTCATGCCTGTTATTTTAAGTTGTTTTAAAATCTTGTACGTAAAAACAACGTGCTTGTATCTTCCCCTCTCAGTATTACATTTCTAAACTAAACATTTTCTTTTACCTGAGGCAGTCAAGTTAGGAAAACAATTTGACTGGGATAGAGAAAACATTTTTGTTGACCGTTCACTCCAGTCATGTTTGTCGAGTCACTTGACTTGAGATAGGACAGCTCCAGTAGAAAGTCTGCACTGTATGTGTGTGGCTGTGTGTGCACTTTTAATGTAATGGACTGACACTGTTTCTGATACAGTGTTGGCAGACACATTCTTTCATAACAGAGTGCACGGGGCATGCACCAGGTCAAGTTACGGGACATTCACGTCACCACTTTTATTATATATATATATCTATACCTATAAGAGGCATTTGCTGTCTGTCTGTTCCCTTATAACTCAAGATCCAGATAACCAAATAATGTGAAATTTGTTACACATACACATAATTACATGGGGAAGGTTATAGGACAGGTTTCGTTTCATCTCGATGGGTAGTTTAATTGTAATTATTTTTTTTTTATTTTAGTATTTTACTATATTAAAGTAATCTCGACGGCGCCATAAATAAAATTCCTCTGTGACGTCATTTCCCGATTCGAATAGAACTTGCGCGCTGGTGCTGTATTGTGCCTTTGTGATGCAAAGAATTGTTGTTTTTTCATGCTCCCTGATTTGTACAGTTTGAGGAAGGTAAAGGAATGAAGAAGGATTTTAGAAGAAGTGTGAAGCCATAATAATATATATATATATATATATATATATATATATATATATATATATAGAGAGAGAGAGAGAGAGAGAGAGAGAGAGAGGGAGGGATAGGGAGGGAGAGAGATAGAGAGAGAGAGGGATAGGGAGGGAGAGAGATAAAGAGAGAGAGAGAGGGATAGGGAGGGAGAGAGATAAAGAGAGAGAGAGAGGGGGCAGGAGGAGAGAGAGAGGAAACGAGGGTAGGAGGGAGGGAAGGAGGGGGAGAGAGGAGGGAGGGGGATGGACAGGGGGAGAAAAGGAGGGGGAGCGGAGGGAGAGCGGGTAGGGAGAGAGAGAGGGAATGAGGGAGGGAGGGAGGGGGAGGGAGGGGGAGGGAGAGAGGTGGAAAGGGGAGGGAGGGAGAGAAGGGGTTAGGGAGGGAGGGAAGGAGAGAGGGAGGATGGACGTTGGGAGAGAAGGAGGGGGAGATGGGAGAGAGATGGGAGGGAGGGGTAGGGAGGGAGGGAGAGAGGGGGTAGGGAGAAAACAGAAGGTAAACAGAAAACCTTATTTTAAACCCGGGCAACGCCGGATACTTGTAACTAGTATATATATATTTACACACACTCCTATTTTATTGTACATAACACACGCCCTATTGGGAACATACATATATATGTAGTTTTACCTCCATGTTATTTGGACTTTACATATATGCATAGTTTACCTCCATGTTATTGAGAACATACATATATGCATAGTTTACCCTCATGTTATTGGGAACATACGTATATGCATAGTTTAATCCCATGTTATTGGGAATATACATATATGCATAGTTTACCCCCATGTTATTGTAAATCATTCAATCCCCATGTTATCAAACGTAACACACAGTTTCCATATTATTATATGGATGACCTATAACACATACAGCAATGTATGGATAGTATGAACTAAAATTATTCACTTATGACACTTGTTTGTCTTATACTAGTGATAAACATTAGCTTGATTTCTGATGTCATGATCTGATGCAGGGGTGGATAACCCTTTACTCTAACCACAGGTGAACACACAGAAGAGTAAGGGCCCGTATTTGAAAAAAAAAATGTTTCAAACAAACTATTATTTTGAAATAACGTATAATAATTCTGAAATTGTTTAAAGTAGAATCAGTTTGTTTATAAAATTATCCACACCCCCTCCCCTGTACATTATTTGTGAATTTCTTCCTCTTCAAATTATTAATCTCAGTCAGAATTTCAACATATGAACATCCAATGATAAAAAAGTATTTCGCAACCCGACACAATAATGCTCATCATGCATAATCTGAAGTTTTCCCCTGCCATTTATTAGTCGTTAGCTGTCAGTACTACAAGAGCCTAACAAGCATGGCTCTATCCGTCCTCAGTTGTATTGTCAACTTGAAAGTAAACGTTGAATTATTGGGTCTTATGTGTGGTCTAAATTTATTTTGTTTAGGATTTACTTTAAATATTTTTTTTTACTGATGTAAGTAAAACACAAACAACAACAATAAGAGCTGTCATACGCATGTAATAAGTGCTTACATATCTATGTAACAAGAGCTGTCACATGCATATAATAAGTGCTGACATACTTGTTTAATAATAGCTGACATGCACATGTAATAAGAGCTGACATCCACATGTAATAAGAGCTGACATGCACATGTAATAAGAGCTTAGACACACGTGTTTTAAGAGCTCACATCAACGTGTAATAAGAGCTGACATCCACATGTAATAAGAGCTGACATGCACATGTAATAAGAGCTTAGACACACGTGTTTTAAGAGCTGACATCAACGTGTAATAAGAGCTGGCAACCACGTGTAATAAGAGCTGACATGTGTAATAAGAGTTGACATACACATGTAAAAAGAGCTTACATACATGTGTAATAAAGGCTACACACACATCGCTATTAACTGTAACAATCGTCGCTCAGTTATTGATGTTTTTTTCTGATGAAAACTACACATACGCCATCACACCCATTTGACACCCACGCGTACATGGCGCGCATTTCAAGTTCTAATGGTTTAAGTTCACAAATGATGCTGACACCCACGCATACATGGCGCGCATTTCAAGTTCTAATGGTGTAAGTTCACAAATGATGCTGACACCCCCGCATACATGGCGCGCATTTCAAGTTCTAATGGTGTAAGTTCACAAATGATGCTGACACCCCCGCATACATGGCGCGCATCTCAAGTTCTAATGGTGTAAGTTCACAAATGATGCTGACACCCACGCATACATGGCGCGCATTTCTGATTCTACCGATGTAAGTTCACAAATGATGCTCTGGTTTGCGTGTACATAAATTCCTGTTTTTTTTTTATTACAAATTATTGCCTTGATTTTTAGAGCATTTTCGAAAAAAAAATGCTCTATTGTCCCCGTTTTGTCTGTCTGTCTGTCTGTCCGTCTGTCCGTCATCACCCTAGATCTCAACAACCATAAGTCCTAGACCCATGATGTATATATCATTTTGTAGGTCTTGGCCTGCCAAGAAATGACTTTTTTCCATTTCGCGATCTGACCTCTTAGGGCCGTAAAAGGGGCCTTATAAAGTACCGTTTTTTACTATATAAGCTATATTAATAATGGAGCGCCCTATATCTCAGCAACCATAACTCCTAGACCCATGATGTATATATCATTTTGTAGGACTTGGCCTGCCATGTGTACATCAAAAGTTCATTTCGCGATAGGACCTCTGAGGGCCGGGCTTCAGGGCTCCTAAGGGGCTTATATATTATATATACACCTTGTACGTTCAATAACCCATTCATTTGGTGCGAAATACTGCAGCACGTAGTTTCACCAAGATTTATTAAGAAACTCATCAAATGAAATAGTAAGCTTGTGTTCTGAGTTTAATTGAAAGTATCAGAGCTATGCAACAAATTGACGGAGTTTTCGGACGATTAAATGACTACAATTTCGAATGTTTACAATTATGAGTCCTATTTCAGTAACTACAAACCACTTGTAGTTAGATTTAAGAGAAAATAATTTTTTTTTCAAATATAAAGAAACGTCTTTATAATATTTTTTTTACAGATATATGCATCACACAATTGAATTTATAAACATTTCCAAAGATTTACAAATATTTACTGAATGCTAACAAACGTCTGATACATAACATGAAAATGCATTAACACGTCCTGTGTCCAGCGATGGAACAGGTTTAATTGCTTGTTTTTGGTGTTTTCTTTTTGCATATTACCATGTATAAATAGATATTATGTGTCATGGTATTGAGAAAAGTCTGTAATGTTCACTATGGCTCCGTCTGTTCTTCACACAGTTATGAAACACTCTATTGTGCTTGTCTAGCTGTCCATGTCTGACGTGTAGCAAAAAAAAAATTTTTTTATTAGCTGACTTCTTAACAAAAAATGTCCGCCCCCCCCCCCCCCCCGTTTCATTTTGATTTTTCTGCAGGTCATAAAGTTAATGATGCAACCAACGTCGTTTGTGCGGGGAGATTTTGGGCAGATCTGTTAATGTTTACATGTACGTTTGATGTCAATGTACAGTGTGCATCGGTTGTATTTGTAGCCTGATGAAATTATCTTTAAGGGGATGTTCATATATTATAGAACAGGAAAAAGCAGATGAACAATCCCCTCCTACCATTCAAACACTTTATAACAACGATACACCTGCTCCTATGTAGCTACTCTTCACCCCTCTAAACAACGGTACACCCTCTACTATGTAACTACTATACACCCCTCCTAAACAACTTAATACACCCTCCTGTGTAACTACTATACACCCCTCTAAACAACAATACACCCTCCTGTGTAACTATACACCCCTCTAAACAACAATACACCCTCCTGTGTAACTATACACCCCTCTAAACAACAATACACCCTCCTGTGTAACTATACACCCCTCTAAACAACAAAACACCCTCCTGTGTAGGTATACACTCCTCTAAACAATACACCCCTCTTAAAAACAATTCACCCTCCTGTGTAACTATACACCCCTCTAAACAACAACTCACCCCTCTAAACAACAATTCACCCCTCTAAACAACAATTCACCCCTCTAAACAACAATGCACCCTCTTCTGCAACTTAACACCACTCTATATTCAACTACACACCCCTCTATACAGCTATACACCGCTATGTGCAACTTAATGTAAGCAAAAATCCGACTCCATCCAAACTCAAAGCGTTAAGTTGTATGTGACCGGTCCTTTAAAGTGAATCTGCTTGGTTAACTTCTCACGTCACAGTGTCATTCTGTGTAACAGTCTTACACAACAATCTGTGAAACATTGCATCTATCTACCCCACTCCCATTTCCTGTGTCTTCGCGGGTGTTTAGATTCAAGTCCTTGTCCTTAAAACATATCTCTCCACTTTACTTGTGGCTGTGACGTTACAACGACCTTCATTGAGAAAATAACCACATCCATTGTTAATGAGATGAGTACTGAGTGTAGTAGACAAATTGAATAACGCAGGTAGTAAAAGGCTGAATAATAGAGAATATAATACTTCTAATCCCCCCCCCCCCCCCCCTATTTGTTTCGTGTGAAACCAGCCAGTATAAAATATCCTCTGTTGTTTAATTCATTACCAGTCGGGTGTTTGCATTGTGCATCACGTGTCTGTCTTTAATAAAACAAAATGTGTTTTGTGTCTCCACAATCTCATAATGTCGGTATTGGGCAGCAGTAATTGAGTTCACCGTGAATGAAAAAAAAAAACTTCCAACGGACGATACTTCCTGGTTTGTGTTTAGGAGAGGAAAAAATAACAACCCACCCCAGTTTCTTAGACATTGAAAAGTTAATTAACGACCAGGATGGATTTATGCCGTAACTCATAACGTCAACTGATCACACAAGACATTCTCTGGTGGTTAAACACTATTGACATGTCTGTAAATTCAATACTTTTTACATAGTCTGACGCACACTATGTGGCACTCCACTATATATATATATATATATATATATATATATATATATAATATACGAACAATGATCACGTGTTCTCATATATTCAGTCCGACACGCCACATGTGACTATACACATTTAGATGGGGACTCGCTTACCAGTCCTCACGTTTTCTCTATCAATTACAACTTTGTCGATAACAAACTTTTTTTTTGTTTCAATATTTTTTTTGGTATTCGACTTTTTAAAGTGGTACTTAACTTATATTTTCTTGTTTACCTTGGTATCATCAGGTACAGCGATAATTAGAGAAAACTAAATTAATTGCCATCAAGGTTTTGTAATGTGTGTTTTGACCTATGTTCCAGGGGTGCCTTCTCTGAGGTTGTGCTGGCAGAGAACAAGTCGGAACGAGGGAAGTACAATGCTGTAAAGTGCATCAACAGGAGGGGATTGAGGGGGAAGGAGGAGGCGTTGGAGAATGAAATCTCAGTCTTACGTAGGTAAGTACGGCTGGTCTCTGTAGTGTTTGTACCGCTGGTCTCTGTAGTGTTTGTACCGCTAGCCTCTGTAGTGGTTGTACCACTGGCCACTGTAGTTGTTGTACCACTGGCCACTGTAGTGGTTGTACCGCTGGTCTCTAGTGGTTGTACCACTGGCCACTGTAGTTGTTGTACCACTGGCCTCTGTAGTGGTTGTACCGCTGGTCTCTGTAGCGGTTGTACCACTGGCCTCTGTAGCGGTTGTACCGCTGACCACTGCAGTGGCTGTACCGCTGGTCTCTGTAATGTTTGTACCACTGACCTCTGTAGTGGTTGTACCGCTGGTCTCTGTAGTGGTTGTACCGCTGGTCTCTGTAGTGGTTGTACCGCTGGTCTCTGTAGTGGATGTACCACTGGCCTCTGTAGTGGTTGTATCGCTGACCACTGCAGTGGCTGTACCGCTGGTCTATGTAGTGGTTGTACCACCGGCCTCTGTAGTGGTTGTACCACTGACCACTAGTGGCTGTACCGCTGGTCTCTGTAGTGGTTGTACCACTTGCCACTGTAGTGGTTGTACATCTGCTCTATGTAGTGGTTGTACTGCTGACCTCTGAAGTGGTTGTACAGTTGGCCTCTATTGGTTGTACCGCTGTCCTCTGTAGTGGTTGCGCCGCTGCTCTATGTAGTGGTTGTACCACTGGCCCCTGAAGTGGTTGTACTGCTAATGTAACCATAAAAAAAAATTAATGTTTTATTTTTTTAAAATATATACGAATAATGATTTATAGAACATTGCATTCTGAGTTTTAACATATGTTGGGATGATGCCCTGATATTAATTGTGTGTTCCGTGGCATTAGAGCCATAAGTCTCTTTCAGACCCCATTAGCATCTTATTCGATTTAAATTTGCATTGCATTGGATTGGGGGGGGGGCGGGCATTAACAAGTAGTGGTCTTAAGCATTGACCTAGTCTACTTACTCACTATTAATCTGGTTGCATAATATTGGCACATTACTTGGTTATCAAGATATGTCTTCTGATTTCTCCTGATTATCATAACATATCTTCTGGTTATCATAACATGTCTCCTGATTATCATAACATTTTTCCTGATTATCATAACATGTCTCCTGATTATCATAACACGTCTCCTGATTATCATAACATGTCTCCTGATTATCCATTTCCTGTAATAGTTATTTGTGTTTCTTACATTGTTTGAAAATTTCTTTCCTCCAACAGACTGAACCATCCCAACATTGTGCGACTGGTGGATGTATTTGAAGATAAAACACACGTGTATTTGGTCATGGAACTGTAAGTACTGCTGCACTGTGTTGTGTATGTGTTGTTCACCATACATCATATCTCTGTTGATTCCAGTTCTAGTCCTCTCTCTATTTATTTGTGGCCTGATACTTTTGCCTTATACAATTGGTGACAGATCTCTAATATTAAATGTTTCTCTAACAATGCTTTTCACTTGGGTGCCATTAGGATTTAGGGTGGGGGTGGGGGTTAATGTTTCTTGAACACTTCACCATCTCCCTGGAGGATTAATCGATTTTTTTTTTGAAAAATGAAAGTGGATTAAGAATAAAATGTTTCTTTTACCAAACAGAATTGTAGGTTTTAAATTAAGCTTGATCATTGTCTTACCATTACATTGAGCTATATCTTGAGGCCACAGACCAAGCTGGCTTGTGTCAATTATGTTTTTATCTCTATCTATCTATCTATCTATCTATCTATCTATCTATCTATCTATCTATCTATCTATCTATCTATCTATCTATCTATCTATCTATCTATCTATCTATCTATCTATCTATCTATCTATCTGTCTGTCTGTCTGTCTGTCTGTCTGTCTGTCTGTCTGTCTGTCTGTCTGTCTGTCTGTCTGTCTGTCTGTCTGTCTGTCTGTCTGTCTGTCTGTCTGTCTGTCTGTCTGTCTGTCTGTCTGTCTGTCTGTCTGTCTGTCTGTCTGTCTGTCTGTCTGTCTGTCTGTCTGTCTGTCCGTCCATAGCTATCTGTCTGTCTGTCTGTCTGTCTTCCCATCTGTCTGTCTGCCTTCCCATCTGTCTGCCTGCCATAAATACATATAATTATATATATTAACGGAAATAGCTAGCAGGTATGGGTGTTCAATGCTATTTTTTTTCTAAACGGAAAACTGTGCTTGTCATTTCCCGATAAGGAAATTATTTTCTCTCTACAATCTCTCCACTGCCAATCTCTCCTCCCTGCTCTCATTTAAACCGAACAGAGACATGCCATGAATAGATTTCTTAGATTATATTCACAATGATACATTCAGTGCATGATTCTATTTGCATTAGACATTTATCAAGAGTTCAAATATGAAACAATGATTCAGTAAAAACAAAATATCAATGCACAAAAAACAACAAAAACCAATTATGACAGACAACAACATCAACTAACTACACCTGACAGTAGTCTATGACTGTTATGGGTTGATGGTGGATGTTACTGAGTTGACTTGTTGGTCTCACGTGTTTACAACCAGAAAGTAATTTGTTTTTCTCTTTATTTGTTTGGTCTCAGTTGAGTTAGAAAGGGGGAAGGGCC
Source organism: Bulinus truncatus (assembly GCA_021962125.1). Lineage (NCBI taxonomy): Eukaryota > Metazoa > Mollusca > Gastropoda > Planorbidae > Bulinus > Bulinus truncatus. The sequence continues at coordinate 8,698,191 of JAGDYQ010000027.1, read as the reverse complement.
GACCAACGAAACATTTGGACTGAGGGGGTTTAACTTTCGTTGGCCAGTAGAGTTAGGGACTGAGGGTGTTTAACCTGCAACTTTCATTGGCCAGTAGAGTTGGGGACTGAGGGGGGTTTAACCTGCAACTTTCATTGGCCAGTAGAGTTGGGTACTGAGGGGGGTTTAACCTGCAACTTTCATTGGCCAGTAGAGTTGGGGACTGAAGGGGGTTTAACCTGCAACTTTCATTGGCCAGTAGAGTTGGGGACTGAAGGGGTTTAACCTGCAACTTTCATTGGCCAGTAGAGTTGGGGACTGAAGGGGGTTTAACCTGCAACTTTCATTGGCCAGTAGAGTTGGGGACTGAAGGGGTTTAACCTGCAACTTTCATTGGCCAGTAGAGTTGGGGACTGAAGGGGGTTTAACCTGCAACTTTCATTGGCCAGTAGAGTTGGGGACTGAAGGGGGTTTAACCTGCAACTTTCATTGGCCAGTAGAGTTGGGGACTGAAGGGGGTTTAACCTGCAACTTTCATTGGCCAGTAGAGTTGGGGACTGAAGGGGGTTTAACCTGCAACTTTCATTGGCCAGTAGAGTTGGGGACTGAAGGGGGTTTAACCTGCAACTTTCATTGGCCAGTAGAGTTGGGGACTGAGGGTGTTTAACTTTCATTGGCCGTAGAGTTGGGGACATAAAAAAGGGGGTGGGGTGGGTGGATGATGAATGTAAAATGTATGAATCAGATACGGTCATACAAAATGTACCGGGACCGGAAGAGGTTGACATCGGTCAGTCAGTTTAGAGTTATAGTTTAAATTAAACAAAGTTAAAACAACAACAAACAGTGGTAGTAAGTTATACATTACTGGAGGTATGCACTTGTACATGTATAAGTATGAATGAACTACATCTGGACTGAAAAGTCAGTCCGCACTACACAATGTTCTAGTCAAAGTTATTTTATTATAGGGTACAGTTAAATTCCTTCCAAACAGGAAGTTGTATATACCTAAAATAAAATAATCTTGGCCTGTAGTCAGCATTTTATAAATATACATCTACAGGTAGGCGAAATTGTAGACTTGAATGATTTTAACATCAGCCCTGTTCAGCATCGGATCAGTCCAATAGTTTAAACTGTACACAGGTCTGGGCAAGTGGGGGGGGGTGAGCGGACCAACCTGGGAAGTTTGTATATTTTTAAACTTGGCAGTGACCTGAGTGAATTCTTGTTGCTTTACCTTGATGAATGATTGTATAGGAATCAAGGTTCACACTCCCCTCATTGCTGGTATTCAATAAAAACGTGGCATTCCTTGGCAATGACAAGTCTTGTGCACATCGCCTTCTTCCCTTTCATGGATCTCTCTCTCTCTCTCTCTCTGCAAGAAGACTAACACATCTCCCCACCTGACTTAACATCATAGATAACAGGCAGTTTAAGTTGTTGTGGTCAGGGACACACTAAGACATTCAAGTTGTCATTTAACAATTGTTTATGTTCTCCAGATCACTGATGCACACACTTTTTTTTTATACGTCTTTGTTTTTTATTAAACCAGTCACCCGCGACCTCAATTCATTCCATGTACTGTTACAAAATGGAACTGTTTAACACGAACAGTGATATTGTCAATTCCAAAACGCCAATACCGCCAATTCCAAAACACAAATACCGCCAATTCCAAAACACAAATACCGCCAATTCCAAAACACAAATACCGCCAATTCCAAAACACAAATACCGCCAATTTCAAAACACAAATACCGCCAATTCCAAAACGCCAACACCGCCAATTCCAAAACGCCCATACCGCCAATTCCAAACCGCCCATACCGCCAATTCCACACGCCCTATAAAACAACATGAGATCCGATCGTACGTTTCGACCATGCTCTGGAATTCGAGCGCTCAGTGCTTTTTATTGAGTGTGTTATTTGAGTGAGTAATATTTCCCCGGCACATGAACTATGATTATGTTACAACTTGGCTTTATCCCTCCCGTGATCTGAAGTAGCAGCGTGTCCTGTGATTGTCGCCACATTTTCGATGCTGTTTTTCAACTTTTCTTACTACATGTGATGTTTTTCTTTTTATCCTAACCTCCCCCTATAGTTTGCCCACCATTTCAGAAAGGATGAAATATTGGTGATTCGTCTGATATATTTGTTGTTCTTTTTCTTACACCCTTTTCATGATCTTGTGGTGTGCATTATTGACATAGGGTCTGAGGTAGCTGTCATGCCGTGCTGCTACTTGACCAGTTCAACGGGAAATGAGCGGCAGGGTGGCTTAAAGGATTTACCACAGCGGCCACACATTCAGCCACAGCGGCTTAAAGGATTTACCACAGCGGCCACACATTCAGCCACCGGCCACACATTCAGCCACCGTATTTCTCCATAGCTCGGTGTAATGTTTGTATCGTGTGTGCGACACTCCCATACAGAAGTGTCACTGATATACTTTCACCGTTGTATTAACGAGAAATCTTAAGACTCGGGAACATCCAGTGAATCGATTTCACTTAATCAAATTCCACTAAAGACTAAAAACTGTTATTACTGCGGACACAAAAGGTTTTAATGTCTCCCCGTCCCCTCCCACCTCCCTCTCCTCTTCACCATGCACCTCCGTGGTATTTCTTCTTGTTGGGAGAATTCATCGGGTTGTTTATGATGAATTGTGATTGACGGAAGTCACACAGATAACAAGTGGAGGTGAATACATAATTATATTCATTTCTTTTTTAATCTGTGTGTGGTTCTTTTAACATTTTTCGCCTATCGCCCCCCCCCCTTTCTCCCCCCATTTTTTTGGTCTCATTTTGTCTCAGTTACCTTAGTAGTAGAGAAGTTTTATAAATAATCTTTGAACACAATGACATTAACTGATGCTGAATGTACACACTAACCAGATAAGTATGAAACTATTTTAGCGCTACACTTTTGTTTTTTTCATTCATTCTTCTATTAACAATACTTCTCTTCAAATATTTTTGTGTTATCAGCGTCCACTGGATGATTGTGTGGGTGAGAGGGGTGGGCGATAAAACCCACTTTGAGAACTGCGGGCGTAAATGAACAACAACGTTGGTATGAATAACAAATACACAGACTTGGATGACAGACACGGTCTCACCACTCTCACGTAAACACTATGCGTAAATGTGCACTGAGTCTGTTATCTGTATAAGTTCTACCCAGGGGCGCCGAGAGCCAACAAAGGCCCCAGGGCAATACGTCATTGCGGGCCCCTTAATGAATCGTGAAAAAATTGACATGGTCGGGGAGGCCGGGCCCCCTTACAGATGCGGGCCCCCTGGCAACGACCCCCCCCGCCCCCCTCTCGGCGTGTCTGGTTCTACCATTTATAACTTGAACATGTAAGTATATTGACTCCTTCATAAACGTTGTAGACAGAACAGCCAGTGTTGTCTAGGTGACTAGCAGTCCGTTAATGGCGGAGTTGATTCTCTTGAGATCAGATAGCCGAGCACCAGATAATGACCACGTCCACTGACCAACCTTATGCGGTCATCTTGAACAGATGAGCCCAGGCTATTTCATACTGTTATGGTCATGTTTTTCTCGTTGGTATTTATGATTTCTTAACGGTTTTGTCTGATGTCGTCACATTTAAGGTCGATGCCTCCATTTAGTTATCTCACCCAAGATGTTGTTCTCTTTTTGTCGACATTTTGTTGCACTCTTCTGTCTCATTCTCGATGCCGGGTAAAATAATTTTGACTGGACTGTAATACCCTTCATCTCTACATAATGTCCTCTATATCAGTGGTCCCCAACCTTTTTCTCGCCACGGACCGGTCAACATTTGATAATTTCACCGCGGCCCGCTGGAAAAGAAGGGGGGGGGGCGTTGATGGGAAATCGTACAATCCCTAGAGAAGTATACCACAGTAAGTAAACAGAAGATAATTTAATGTTTCTGGGGTGGCCTAGTACCATTTGATCCACGGACCGGGACCGGCCCGGGGGTTGGGGACCACTGCACTACATGATCACACGACGATCCAGACAGGGGCTCATTGTATATCGTGGCCTGAAATGTAAAACAAAAGTTGTCCTTGTTTAATATGATTCACCGTCATCTTACAATATGGCTAGTAGACTTGTAGTGAGACTTGTGAATATTGGTGTCTTTCATCTTACGATATGGCTAGTAGACCTGTGTTGAGACTTGTGAATATTGGTGTCTTTCATCTTGCGATATGGCTAGTAGACCTGTGTTGAGACTTGTGAATATTGGTGTCTTTCATCTTACGATATGGCTAGTAGACCTGTGTTGAGACTTGTGAATATTGGTGTCTTTCATCTTACGATATGGCTAGTAGACCTGTGTTGAGACTTGTGAATATTGGTGTCTTTCATCTTACGATATGGCTAGTAGACCTGTGTTGAGACTTGTGAATATTGGTGTCTTTCATCTTACGATATGGCTAGTAGACCTGTGTTGAGACTTGTGAATATTGGTATCTTTCATCTTACGATATGGCTAGTAGACTTGTAGTGAGTCAACTGTACATCTATATAGACTTGTATATGTGAACAGGTAAAAATGTTTCCCTTTGAAATTCGAAATATACCTGGAATCTCATATTAAACCGTCCGTTTCATCCTCTTTCAGAATGGACTACCACCATCTACGACTCGGACATAACTTGTAACCCCTGACTGCTCGTGCAAGTAAACTATTCTAGTCTGGCTGGCAGGGCCCTAAACCTCTTATGCGTACAGAGTAACCTCAGACAAGCCGCTAATTTCCCAGCAGTCCCCATTAGTTGAATGTGTGAGTGGCTGGCAGTAAATATTTCATGGCGCTGTACTGCCAGACTGGTCACTGGGCTAATAGATTTAGCTGTCAGACACCTGCTCGGGTTGAATGCACGACTAACCTGGTTTGTGTGACCCCAGCTTGTCCTTTAGTTTCCTCTGCTCATCATGGCTGGTCATCACTTTAAATGACGTTACACTCAAACTAACCTGATCCCAATGATGGGGAGCTGGTTGTAATGTATGTTCCGTGTCATTTATCCTATTTGTGTGAAACTTTTTTTTTTCTTATGAGTACCTGTACGGTGATTGTTGTTTGAATGTTTTCACAGGGCACGTAATTATTTATGTCTTTTTTTATATGGGCAGTCAATGTTGTCTACTTGTGGCCATTAAAAACCTAAGTCGCAACTTAAACAACCTCTCTAGACAGACTGTATCGACATAATTGTAAGGTTGTTGTCATGTTGTCAGGGGCCATAGGCTAAGGTAAATTATAGGGCCCTAAGTACAGGTAAAAAATGCCGTAAAATATTTGAGAAAAAAGCCCCCCTACCCCCTGACTCGTCAAATGTTAAGCCATGGGGTCCTGATGTAGCCGCCTGGTATGTTTATCCATAAGAAGTAGGGAGCGACCGATAATCGGATCGGTTTCGGTATCGGACCGATATTGGCACTATCGGTTAATATCGGATCGGCCGATTTTTGTAGGGAGCGACCGATAGTCGGACCGATATTGGCACAATGGGTTAACTGTCGGACCGGCCGTTTTTTGGCTGCCGATACATTGTTTTTCACAAATCTAGTAACTCTAAACTGGTTTTGGTTTACAAAGTTAAAGTTTACTTACAGACTTCCAGTTAACTGTTCACCTGAGTGAAGTGATTTACTGATATTATTGTTTATAATTTTTCAAACTTTTTAAAAAATCTACTACAAGTAAATTCAGTAAAAATTACAAAGATTAACGAAGAAAATTATATTAATTTCATCACAACTTTCATAAGTTAGTGAAGTTACAATTAACGATTCATACATTTTTACTTTTTTAGTTTGACATTAATTATTTACAACTTTATCTTATATTTCTGTTTGTGTACAAGTAAAAAGTAAAAAAACAACAAATTGTTTGTTATTAGTTTAATTTCAAACAATAAACATGCAGATTTCTGAGATTATGCAGGCATGGTTTGTGTTTCTGACTTCGGTCTTCCGGTCTGGCTTTTTAAGTCTTTTGTTCTTCTAATCTTCTTCATCTGCAAGACACCATTTCATTAATAGCAAAATATCGGTATCGGTATCGGCAAAAATGCTGGGGGGAAATGTCGATATCGGACTATCGGTAAAAAGTAGGGGTGTTTTTTCCAACCGGATCCGGATCCGGATTTTCTTATGTGAAATCCGCCGGAGTACGGATCCGGATTATGATTCCGGATTTTGGTACTTTGCAGATACCGGTAAATCTGAGGGGTTGGATGCCTTCTGAACAGTTGGCCTAAATGGTTAAATGACATTGGCTGATTAGAAGTTGGAAGTGAAGAACTATTGTAGTGCACTTATTGTTTTGAATCTGAGGAGAAAGTCAGACTCATCATCTGAGTTCATCTCGTCTTGTCATTTGCTCATTGGATGATGGATGCTTATCGCTTATTGTTATTGTTCAAATGTTCATAGTTTATGATGTGTATTGAAATGGATAATTAATTGAAAAAAAAAACAAATAACAAGATTGAATGGAATTGAGATTTGAGAACAATAATTCTGTATTTCTGTACTTTACAACTTTGAAAATTGAAATACAAATTTTAATGAATTCAATTGGCATTTGACAAAGCCATTATTCAAGCCTAAAGAAGTAAGAATACGATGTTGATAACTAACTAATGACTATTAGTTTGTTAACAGTGTTAAGTTACTCCAAGTCCACAGCCAAATAATGTACACATTCCAGTGATGCTACACAATCACAGCTGAGCGCCGCGGGCCGCGGCTACGTCATACCGTCGTTTAAACCAGGTTTGTGGAGCCGCCAAATTTTTTTCCGATTCCGGCTCCCACAAATTTGACGGCTCCGGCACGGCTCCGGCTTGGGCAGTATAGTTGCTTATTATTTCTGTTACAACGTCATTGGTGATTGCGGTTAAGATGACGTCACGAATAATAATTACTCATCCCCGCACTATCATGTATGGGATTGGGCCGATTGGCCAATATTAGCGGTGCTGACTCTATATTCAAAACATTAAACAATCTCAACGCTCGAAACAATCGATTAATGTATCGTGATCGTGTAGAATTCGGGAAAGAGAATTACTTTTATTGCAGATTATGGTCCGTGAGTCACAAAATCTGGCAAATTCAGAAATCCGGTATTTCCCGGAATCCAGTTATTCCGGATACATGTAAATCCGGCAGAACCGGATTTTACCGGATAGTGCAAAATCCGGCGGAACCGGATTCCGGACCGGATTCCGGCACACCCCTAGTAAAAAGGCATATCGGTCGCTCCTTAATAAGAACATCTTTGGCTGTTGTACTAGAGTTTTGCTCTAAGTTATATTATGTCTGGGGATTATAGTGTATTTCGTTTCTTTTAATCAAAATTTTAATTAATTCAGGGGAGGATATGAATGTTGAGAGAGTTGTTAACCTTATTACACCGGCCATGTTCAATGTGCTCTGGTCTCGGGAATGTCCTTGTGTGTATATATGAATATATTATATATATGTATGAAATATTTGAAATTCGCCATTCATATGACTCTTGTTATTGATACCTGTCACGGTCGAGGGCGAGCAACAATAGCCAGCTTTATTAGCTTAATGTTGACAATTTGACATTTTGAGGTGGATTGGCTGTGAAACTTGAAGCGATGGGCTGATTGTGGGTGCTGTGTATTGATCTAGTCACGTGGATGGCATGGCACATGGATACTGTGTGAATATGGCTCTGGCGATTGAGAGGGAAGGCGATGACGTCTCGGAGCCTGCCGTCTTGATTCTTTGTTTGGTAGACATATAATGCTAAGTGAATGCCCCGAGATTAGCCACTGGTGTTGTGTGTGTGTGTGTGGGGGGGGGGGTAAACAAATATCCTGACCTACGACCCAAGCTATACGACAGGATGTGACACACAATCCGACTATTGATAACGTCATAAACCTCATCTTCCCCGACACTGACTTCTTATATGACCCCCCCCCCCCTCCCTCTCTTCTTTGTGTGGGCAAGAAAATAAAACTTATTAGATGATCTTTATTGCGGGCGGGGTTATTTGCGGTTGTTGTAGTCAACATTGGCTGGGTCTCTTGGGGGTCGTCTGGGAAATTTACACAGTAAACCTTGACAGCAATAAAGTGGGAGTCTAAGTGCCATCAAAAACTACCCAAATTTGAAATTAAAAAAAGTTTTTCAAGTTTCAGATATAATGATGTTCTCAGCTGTAAAATGAATATCTTTGTATATGAACATGTATCTGGACTGAAGATAAATTCATAGCACTGGTTCTCAAATTTTGGAAGCGGGACCAACAGATGTTTTGAAAGCGGATCGCCGAAAATTTGTTCAAAAAGTATATCGAGAATATACAAAATAATTTTCGTTTTTTTTCTTTTATTCTTTATTTAAAGTTGTGTCGCAAAAGCCACGTGTCATTAAGTGGGTCGCGAATCGCAAACAATTTTGAGTGCTCACTGTGTTCATTTCCAAGGTATATCTCTAAAAGTTCTGATTGATCTGTCTTCTCCAGGGTGACTGGTGGTGAACTGTTTGACCGTATTGTGGAGAAAGGTAGTTACACAGAGAAAGATGCCAGCCTTTTAATCAGGCAGGTGTTGGAAGCAGTGGATTATATGCACGACAGGGGCGTGGTGCACAGAGATCTCAAGGTAAGGTTCATAAACTTGTTACTATATCAGAGTTGGCTTTTGTTTTTCATTGAAGTTAGTCTTCTGCCATGGACTTAACGGACTGAGTTGACTCAGTGATTGATTGTTCAGAGACATCATTATTGTTGAATGCGCTGGGCCCTTTTGAGGCCTAGGGCAAGTGTCTCTTGTGGGGCCTGAAACAGTAACTGTCGTGTGTATATATATATATATATATATATATATATATATATATATATATATATATATATATATATATATATATATATACCAGGGCTCGATTTACCGCCGGGGATGCCAGGGGTATCCCCGGCTCTGAGAACTGTCCCCCCCCCCCGACTCTGCTTTAGCTAATATATCCCAGCCGGGGATGAAATCATAGACATTTATTTCCGGCACTGGCTTTTTCTTAAATCGAGCCCTGATATATACTAGATGTCGAAATGTATATATATATATATATATATATATATATAAACAAACAATAATATCACATAGGACTCAAATTTGGTTTGTTGCATCATTTGACAGCTCATTTTGATCTAGTTTCAAATTTTACACCATGATTCCATTTCTCCATTTTTTTAAAAATGTTTTCCAATTGTTTTAAACTATCCAACCAATTTATCTTTGTTTTGCTTGCAACACCCTTTCTACATTCCCTCCCCACCTCCTTTTGGTTGTCATAGCCTTGTCCTATAATCCATTTTCAGCCAATACCTAAGTTTTTCAAATATGTGAGAATAAGCCCTTATAAACATCCCTCCACCCAGTCCTTCATTGTGCTTAAAATAACATTTCTGTCAAAATTATTATCTCATCTTGTATAGAAATACTGCGATATTTCACATACCATTTACCAGACTCATATTGAACTCTCCAGATGTTTTCGTCCATAACTGGGTGAAACTCAAAGTTTCCATTATTTGGCTGGAACAAATGTCTCAGTTGCTCCACTAAACATTGTGAGGCCAATAGTCTAATTATCAGCTAAACATTGTGAGGCCAATAGTCTAATTATCAGCTAAACATTGTGAGGCCAATAGTCTAATTATCAGCTAAACATTGTGAGGCCAATAGTCTAATTATCACCTAAACATTGTGAGGTCAATAGTCTAATTATCAGCTAAAATATGATACATATTTCTTTTTGATTGCCACAATTTATTTAAAACAAACATTTTAAAGCCAGATAACTACGGTGTGTATCGTTAATTGAAGTTAGGGAGAAATATGTTCATTTGTTTACATATTTCCTACCCCGTTTTCTGTTCAGAGATTAAACTACCACCCAACCACACCGGACACTTGTGTTGACTATTTCACCGGATTAAATGATCAGTTCAGTTGCTATTGGATGGTTGTCCGAAAGTTACATCTTTTACTTGTCAGGTCGCGCAGCACAGGTTGTTGTTTTCTTCAAGATAAACCTGTTACAGTGTGACTGTACATCACAACACACACACGCTTGATGCACTATTTCTCTTATGAAATGATCCAGAAACGTGCTTTTTGAAATGTGTGTGTGTTGCTGGAGGCTGTGTGTGTTTGTGTGCGCGTGTCGGGTGGTTGTCGCCTGAACCCACAAGATGCCTCCAGCCTGTATATTGCTGTTGAAGAAATCAATAAACTGTTAGCTGTGGGGGTGAAGGGTGGGGGCTGGGGAGGCATGTCTGCAAGAGGACACTTGATTGGCGACATCTGGTGACACGTGATGTTTGGCCATTATATCTTGACACAAGAACTTCTTTTATTCTCTCTCTCCCCACCATGTCCACATTGACTGTCTGTGACATACCTGGCTATCAGTTAATAGTTCATGTCCATCTGCATTGATCGCTGCACTCTTGACCTCTTGGTTTAATCTAAAGTTCAAATCAGGGTAGGAAAAATGGTGAGGGGTGTGATTGGGGGGGGGGGGGAAGAGATGTTTCAGCCCATTATTTCATGAAACAATCTAAAGGTCAGACAAAGGTATTAAAACATCAACTTACACACTTTGTTGATTCACTGTATTGTGTGGACCACTTAGTGGAATACCGCTTCAATTTGACGCAGAACCCAAATCGCTATTATATATATATATATATATATATATATATATATATATATAATTAAGAGCAAACTATGATAAATTGTTGACCAGAAATGGCGTTTATTCATTTATAGGCTTTTCTCTATCCCCCCCTACTCATTTCATTCACTCTCCTCTCTTACACTCTCTGTCTCTCTTACACACTCACACTCTCTCTCTAACTCTATTCTCTAACCCAGTGGTCGGCAAACTTATCAGCCAAAGAGCCAAATATGAACATTACAACAATTTAAAAAAAATTGGGAGCCAAATCTGCTAGTTTAGTAAAATTTTATTACAATACATGTTATTACCTTAAATAAGTAGTACACTAAATAAAACTAAATGCCAGAGCCGCACTTAATGAGCCAAAGAGCCACATGCGGCTCTGGAGCCACACTTTGCCGACCACTGCTCTAACCTACCGATATCTGTGAGAGCACACAAACACGCGGAAATATTGCTAGAAATGACGTTTTACAACATCTTTGTGTTAGAAATGATGTATACACGTAGACCTCAGAATAAAATACAGAGCGATGGAGGAATGACGTCTCGAGGGGGGGGGGGGGCTGAGTTGGACGGAGCCTGCCAAATTGCGTCATATACTATTTCTCCACACCAGAGGTGTGCGGATCTTGAAATTTAGCGTCCGCGTCCGTCCATGGATTTCTATCAATGATCCGCGTCCGCAGAATCTTACAACATTGGTTTGCAGTCAGTCCGCGCGTCCGCATTGCTGAAATTTAGCTGTTTAAATGACTTGAAATTTTTTATGGTTACGCTAAAGAAGATCCACGTCAGTCCGCGAGTCCGCAACTTAACCATACGAAGCGTCCGCTGTCAGTCCGCGGATTCGGAAAAGTCTGCGGATCTGCGTCCGCAAGCGGACGCGTCCGCTGTCCGCTCATCTCTGCTCCACACCCATCTTTTTTGAAGCATCTACCTGTGTGAAACTCCGTTATTTTGAATGAATTATTTGAGACGCAAGTACAAGTTGAGTCATTTGGAATCTTCTGATGTAGCACCGCTAGCTGTCACTATCCAGAACAAACGCAGCCATAAATTATCTTTTATTTCTCACTATTATATATACAGTACAACACAAAATTGATTGGTTTATTTGACCATTTAATGACACTGTTAAGAAAAATACAATTCGTTTTTAAAATGATGTAAAATGTTGATCCCAGCTCATGTATAACTGTCTTAAATATTAGTAACTTTAGTTGAATTTTGCCTGGCGCTCGAAGTTTAAAAACAACAACAACAAAGAACTATTCAATGCGGCCGTCAGATGTAACAAAAGCTGTGCATCTTGATTTAGTTGATACTGTTGGTAGTCGAAGGCTGAACAAAACTACTACACGCACACATGGCATTGGTAGAATACATTAGTACAATAACGGATAGATAACTATAAATCCTGCATCTTCGTGTTTGTTTGTATCACACGAGGAATGGATCTCTTCCCATCTCCACATGCAGTTATTGACCTTTTCACACAGTTGAACATGACATTTTGTATCGATCATGTGGTTAATTTCATACTGACGACACGTCTGGTCGTATTGAGAGACACTTGTTATCCTCAACAATATGTCATAGTGACGACACATCTGGTCGTAATTTTGTGTGTATATAAAAACGTATCCTTCCATTCTAGCTTTCAATCACCACTGACTCTGACTTGTCAAAGTCAGGCTTCCGGAGCCGGGAGCCGCTACTTTTTGCCGGAGCCGAAAAAATCCGCGGCTCCCGAATGTTTTTTTTTACAGCAGAATTTTTTTTTTTAGCTTTAAAATTCCAAATTTGTTTGATTGTTTGCCTCCTACAATTTGAAATGTTGTCATTTTTACGAACGCCACAACAGTAACAACATTTAAATGATAGCGTGCACGCACATCACCACAAGAAATCTTTAATGGGGAATCGTTTTGTGTTCATTTTAAATCTTGTTTACCCTCCGAAATTTTTTTAATGGCATGTTATTTTGTTATATACAAAGTTAAAACAGTTTTATTTCATATCAATCATTTAAAATAAATTTTTACTACGACGACAAATAGAACGGGTCATTTCGTATTATTATTTGACCGCGAATTTGTAATAGACTAAAAACAAAATGGTCGCTTTCTGTTTTTAACAATTTTATTATAAACAGAATATCTGAAATAGAGTAGATACATTTATAAGGCTGTGGCTATACGGACCCGGGTCCCAATAAAATCCGATTGTTATTCGGACCCGTGGCAAATATGCACTAAGCTTAGCTATATTTAAACTTTATTAGACGGAACCCGAAAAAATAATAATACAGAGTCAGCTTAGTGAAACCCTAGACACTGAGTACCGATTAAATCATACAATTCAAACAATTATAAAAAAAACAATAATAAAGTTTATGTATAGCTAAGCTAAGTGCATATTTGCCACGGGTCCGAATAACAATCAGACTTTATTGGGACGGGGTCCGAATAAAAATCGGAGTTTATTGGAACCCGGGTCCGAATAGTCACTTCGAATTTATAAATCTCTATACTTATAAGACGCATTCGTTGTCTGTCTGTCTGTCTGTTCCCTTATAACTCAAGATCCAGACAAACAAATGACGTGAAATTTGTAACACATACACATAATTACATGGGGAAGGTTATAGGACAGGTTTCGTTTCATATCGATGGGTAGTTTAATTGTAATTAATTTTTTTTTATTTTAGTATTTTACTATATTAAAGTAATCTCGACGGCGCCATAAATAAAATTCCTCTGTGACGTCAATTTCCTATGATCGAATAGAACTTGCGCGCTGGTGCTGTATTGTGCCTTTGTGATGCAAAGAATTGTTGACATTTTTTCATGCTTTCTGATGTGTACAGTTTGAGGAAGGTAAAGGAATGAAGAAGGATTTTAGAAGAAGTGTGAAACCATAATAATAAGTATATATATATATAGAGAGAGAGAGGGGGGGAGGGAGATAAAGAGAGAGAGAGGGGGCAAGGGGGAGAGAGGAGGGAGGGTAGGAGGGAGGGCGGGAGGGGGAGAGAGGAGGGAGGGGGTGGACAGGGGGGAGAAAAGGAGGGGTAGAGTGGGAGAGGGAGCAGGGCGAAAGGCAGAGAGAAAGGAAGGGAGGGAGAGGGAATGAGGGAGGGAGGAAGGGGGAGGGAGAGAGAGAGGTGGAAAGGGGAGGGAGGGAGAAAGGAGGGGGAGAGGGGTTAGGGAGGGAGAGAGAGGGGAAGGAAGAAGAGAGGGAGAGGATGGGAGAAATGGGAGGAAGAGATAAAGAGAAAGAGGGGGCAGGGAGGGAGAGAGAGGGAAGGAGGAGGGAGGAGGATGGACGGGGGGGAGAGAGGGAGATAGGAGAGGGACGGAGAGAGATTTGAGAGAGGGAGGGAGAAAGGGAGAGAGGGGGAGGGAGGGAGAGAGAGAGAGAGGAAGGGAGAGAGGGGGTAGGGAGAAAACAGAAGGTAAACAGAAAACCTTATTTTAAACCCGGGCAAAGCCGGGTACTTGCAACTAGTAATAAATATAAATACTGAAGTCTTTAGAATATTTTAAAAAATGTATCATTTTACTATTTGCTAATTTGATCATTGAAATAACTTTTTATTACTTATGAAAATGGCGACTAGTGAAACCTCGGTCGAAAATAATATGATTCTGGATGCACTGAAATGGTTTTTTTTTTAGTAAAACCGACATACGTATATTTTTCAAGTTCCTGACTATGGGGGTGAACGCGCTAAAATTTGCATAACTTTTTATCAGCGGCATGTTTGCGTGACGCAATTACAAACATTTTTGTCACGTGTGATACTATCATAATAGGGAGCCGTAGCCGTGCCGGAGCCGTGAAATTGGTGGGAGCCGGAGCCGGAAAAAATTTGGCGGCTCCGCAAGCCTGCTTTTAGAAGAGACCTTATTTCATATACTTCCACTGCTGTAAGCCACCATTGGAATGTTTTTTAAAAGTGCCCTTCTATCACCTTCTATCACTAGCTTCAACCGCTGTAAGGCATTAATTGTATGTTATTTACCAGTTATCTTCTTTCATCCACTACCACAGCCTGTTGTACACAGAGGGAACTGCCAAATAGAACTTTTTAAAAATATTTTCATGACCTTTTTAAAAGTATTTTTAAAGTAAATACATAGTGAATTGTCTTAATCCATTTGTTGTTTTGGCTGACTTGATTTTGAAGCTTCTATAACAATTGACTGTATGCATCTTTTACACATTAAAAGTTCGACAAACATGAGAAAGAACACACTAGAAAACATTCGTTCATTAGTGGCACAATGCAGATAATACATCTCATTAAAATTTGTTATAACTTGATGACTGGTGTTTATAATAAAGTGTATTAATAAGTAAAGGTAAACACTGATACATAAAACTGTTGTGTTCTATGGTAACAGTAATAGCATACATGTTGATCAAATTGTTTTCCATCTCCTCAGCCTGAAAACCTCCTGTTCTACAGCCCAGAGGATGATTCTAAAATTATGATCAGTGACTTCGGACTTTCCAAAATGGAAGGTTCAGGTATAATGGCCACTGCATGTGGGACACCGGGCTATGTAGGTGAGTAGTGCTTTCTTTTATAGTCCTTAGTATCACTGTTAGATAGACCAAATGTTTTTTTTTCTAGCATGTTCTCTTGGTGTTAATTTTGACCGTTGGTTACTTTTTTTAAGGACAGTCTATGGTTCCTACTGGTGTAGACTGTGTCAGTCTTGTTTAACTACTGGTGTAAACTGTGTCAGTCTTGTTTAACTACTGGTGTAAACTGTGTCAGTCTTGTTTAACTACTGGTGTAAACTGTGTCAGTCTTGTTTAACTACTGGTGTAAACTGTGTCAGTCTTGTTTAACTACTGGTGTAAACTGTGTCAGTCTTGTTTAACTACTGGTGTAAACTGTGTCGGTCTTGTTTAACTACTGGTGTAAACTGTGTCAGTCTTGTTTAACTACTGGTGTAAACTGTGTCAGTCTTGTTTAACTACTGGTGTAAACTGTGACAGTCTAGTTTAACTACTGGTGTGTTACCTAGCCTCTGCTTGTGCTTCAAGTTCTTTTGAGTTAGGGGATGGGCTACACATATTACACATTTCACTTTGCCCCAAAGCCTCAAATATACAGGCCTATCTTACTTTCTTCTTTTAATAAGTTCATAATTTCATTGAAAACTTTGTTTTAGTTTGTTCACCTTTCAGCCTTCTTGGAAATGAGATGGCTATAATAACCATTTTTGTATAACCAATTGTATGACTTAACATATCTTATAACATTAGCTGTAAAACAATTTAAATTTGCTGTTGGTGTGGCTTACTAATAGTCAAAGATGTGGAGAAATTTAAGTTTCATAAAAATGGTCTCATTTGGATAGAAAAAAAGTGCTGGAAAAAAGATACTTTAGATAAGTCCAGCTGATTTTACAAACAATGAGCCAGAAATCCATTTCTTCAAATTCAATACACATTTTTTCTATTAAGTTTGCTCCATTATTATGAAAATGTAATTGTGATCTTTGTTTACTTGAAAGTAATCTTCTTAATATTTTCTTTGGAGTATGTCCAACACTTGTGTTATAATCAGTAGGTGGTGGAATTAGTACATGATAGAATCAGTAGGTGGTGGAATTAGTACATGCTAGAATCAGTAGGTGGTGGAGTTAGTACGTAATTATTTTCACCAGTGAATGTGATGTTTAACAACATAAACATGTACAAAACATTATGGTCATATCTTGCTTATAATAATCCAAACACAACAAATGTAATACATTTAAAAAAAAAAAAATTCCAAAACTTGTGCACTGTTTACACAAGGAGTTCTTAGTCAACTCCAAGAAAATAGATATTAGTATTTAATCTTGATTTGGTATAATTTGCAGAGTTTTTAAGTTTTTTTCCCCTCATTATCTGTGATGCACATTCTCAAATTAAAGTGATCTTCTTGTGAACCAGAACTGATTAAAACCATGATATTCGGCTCAGATATCTGAACCAAATTTCGAATAATCCCCGGCCCCCTTTACCAAGTCCAAGAAAAAATATAAAACCCAAATTTCCAAAAATAAAAAAATTGGAGCAATTCTTCTTATATAACAGGATTGATATCTATCTATCTGTCTGTTTGCCTGTCTGTCTCTCCTTTCCCTCTCTCTCCCTCCCCCCCCTCTCTCTCCTCTATCTCTCTATTTCGCAATGCTAACCGTTACTCCATTTTAGAAACTATCCCTTCATGTGTAATATACAATCTGATGCATACAATGAAAAAAAACTTTGTATACATTTTGAAATCTCTCTTCACAAATAGGTAAAGCGTGTAACTCTTATTTGAAAAGAATCATCTTCCTGTTAGAAAATGTTTGCTTGACCACGTGCAAATACAATTTCCCTAAAGTTGACCTCAACTCAATTATTTTTCTGTGTATTTTTTTAAAAGTTGTTTTTCAATCACATGGATAGTTATCCAGTTGAGGCAGTAAGTGTCGGCCATTTTTTTGAAAATATTAAAATTTGAATCTAAGTATTAATAGGTCCTATAAACAGGACTGTTGGCATAATTAACAGGACTGTTGGCATAATCATTAGAATGAACTTAGATGATTTTAAATTATAAATTGGAATGAGGGTGATGTTTTTTAGTCATTTAATAATTTTCAGCTAAGCACATTTACTATACAACTTTTGAAACTGAAGTTATAAATCTTCTCATATCACATTATTGATACAATGGTCAAACTCTTACATTTCAATGACTCTTTTTGCTTTATGTTAATGATTGTATGCGGAGTCAGTACATTGTGATTCTTTGTTGCTGTATTTGTATGCTTTGGTGAACAATGTATGTAATTTGTTACATTTAGATAATTCTGGACTATATACTACTCTGTCACAAAGCAACTTTTCAACGATACCAGTGACCGAATGAAGAAAAACCCAAGTTTATCTATTACTGTCACAAGTTCAAATTACTTAATTTAATGTTGTCAGGGTCTCATCTGCAAACAGACATGGAAGGAATCGAAAAAGGCCTCCCAAAACAGAGTAAGCGGGAGAATGGTTACAGAGGCCCATTGCTCCGCAAGGAGTTCAAGGAAATAAGTCAAGTCAAGAGTCTCATCATTTAAAAAGTATACAATAAAGATTTGGTTTTAAACACTTGAAATTCCCAGTATGTCTTTAGGACAGATATATTCACGCGCCTATATAATATGTAATCGTGGGAATGTATGTGTGGGATTGACTTGAAAATATTTTTTGTTCAATCAATACATGACTCTGTTAACATAGAGGTTATGCCTACTACATGACATGATGATGTGTCTGACTGTAACATGTCATGACAGGTCAGAATCCACATGAAGGGAGCCTTGTAACATGTCATTGCTGACATTAAAGGAGCAGGTGACATTAAATAGTCCAGGAGTGAGTTGTAATCACACCCCTCCCCCCTTTCTGAGTCCAGACACTGTAATTGATATGAGAAAATATAATACATTTTCTTAGCTCTGTGACAAGGAATATTTGAATTTCATTGGTCAGCTTATTGATTGCTTTAGACGACTTGTGGTTGTGTTTGGTCAGTCTGTGACTCCGTCCAGTTACCCAGCTCTGAGAGACAGTCTGATCAAACTGCTCTTGGTTCCTGTTGTTAGCAATGTCTGTTTACTCAACAATAGGACGTGTTGTTGTCTCATATACCGTTCATACCCCCCCCCCCCCAACCCAACATCTCTGAATCATCTTTTTAATTTCAAATCTTCCAAAATTGTCATTTAATCTGTACAGTTCTATTTCAAAATATTCAAACATTTCTTACATAAAACAAAAAATAATATCAAACGGCTACTAGAGTTAATTGTAATAAAACACAAATGTACACGGATCAGATATGTCATCATGTTGTAGATGTCTGAGGAGTTAGGTTTATTTCCAGGGATGGCTGGAGCCATGCAGTAATCTCAATAAACACTTTCTGAGAAAGTCTCCTATCCTGGGATTCTGTTTAAATTAAAAATAAATGTAGACAAATTTATTTTAGTGCAAACTTTTTTCGCCTACTGCCACCTTTTTGGATCCCCCCCCCCACACACAATTTTTTTTTTTTTAAAGTTGTACCCTGCTTAATGAACGCCTAAAAAAACTTATGTTCCACTTATCAAAAGCGCTTTAAGAAATGAATTTCACATCAGTGATGAAAAGTACAGTTAGAATTTTCAAAACCGGGCTGAATACAGGCTTCTTTTTATCAGATGAAGTCAGAAAAACATAGTGTTTTATAGTATTTTTTTCTTTCTCATCGGTTTCATTGTGTTCCTATTTTGATTTGTTGTTGGTGTCAGTGTATTTACTCATGGTAAAATTAGAAGATAATTTGGTTCAGGGGGTCTTTAATTGTCAGTAAAAAAATAGGAATGGTATCTTTGAATTTTTAATCACAGCTAGAAGAATTGAGAGTTACCCAGTGAGGCAAGATTCTTCGTCTTCTGTAAAAAAACCTTGCCTTATTACTATCCTTTTTTCAAATTGCTTTTGACTTTGTTTAATACCTTAATAACATAATCTTTTCATGCAGGGACAAGGCGTGAATGTTGCCGATCAATGTATTGATGTTTTTATGTTATATACATACGCAGAAACAAACATAAATTTTTTTATTTGTATTAATAATTAGGCTAACAACATATTTATATATATATATATTTATATATATATATAAATGAATGTGATATATATTTATATATATATATAAATGAATGTGATATATATTTAAACTTGTTGTAATTTTATTATGAATGATTAAATTCAATAAACACAGTATCATAAAATAGTATTATCTATAAATTTGACTATGACTGGCATCCATTATGCCCTCGTCCCTGTTTTCATGGTTCTTAAGATTTCAAACAAGTAAATTTTAGCGAAGACTAATGCATTGTACGAGATTTAGTCCACCTTCAGCCAGTTGTTATATAATTAATTGAACCATGTCTTTTCCCTGTAAAGAAATTGTTATACATAAATTGTAAATAACTTTAGCATACACGTGATTCATAAAAAAAAAGTGAAACAAAATATGTTTAAATCATTAAAAATATTTACTCATGAATACTAAAGGGAGATTATAGGGATGTTTAGAAACTTTTCAGATGATGGAAGCTCTGCATGTCTCATAATTCTTATTGGAATTGTATTGTAGAAATTATTTATCTTTGAGAGATTTTTCTGTGTTCCGCCACCCCCTTAAATTGTTCCTGTGCACCCCCCTCCCTAGATTGTTTTAGTGCCCACTTTGGGAATCACTGCTCCAGTGCATTTCTTATGGGCCTGACTTCATTGTCCTGTATACATTGTATTAACTTTGATCTCTATCTGCAGCAAGCACTGTTATAACTGGAGTACATCATGTTTTACACTTAATTGGTAGTGCTTTATAGTGCTACACCATTCTGTTCACTGGCATGTCTAAGTGTTCACAAAAAGTACATCAACTTCCCGTTGCAATCTATTAATATAGTGTGATATCTAGACAGATATAAATAATCTATTTGCAGAGCAAACATTTTTTTCTTTAACTATTTGTTTTTATTTACTATGTCTTCATCTTAAAATATGTGCCTAAAGTATTGTTCAGTTATGAATATACATTCATTTGGACATTACGAGCAGATGTTCCTATGCAGCCATTTTGGTTCATTTACCATGGTAAAATTATGGTAAGCCCTCACCAAACCAAAATTTAGACATCTAAGGACCTCACGAATTCTGTATCTGTTTCGCTGTAATGATATTCTTATGTATTTATGTGAATGGATTTCTATACGAATTGTTGATTTTTAGCAGCCAAAATTAGTTTGTTTACAATTGAAAATGATTAAACGTTTGCAACATTTTTTAATGCTATAGCAAGTATTTCTTTGTGATCTTTTAAATGTTAATCTTTTTTTTTTTTTAATTTGGCTTGTTTCCAGCCCCTGAGGTCTTAGCCCAACAGCCTTATGGGAAAGAAGTGGATTGTTGGTCTATTGGTGTCATTGCCTATATATTGTGAGTTAAATAACTGTTTTAATGTTTACTTAGTGACCTATAGCACATATCAGGTTTATTTTCCCCTTTTATCTCTCTGCTTATGTATAGATCTGAAAACAAAATACGTATTTCTTTGTTCAGTGTTGTTCAGGTCTCTTGTGATGGATATTTGTTTTTGTGTTTCAGGTTGTGTGGGTACCCACCCTTTTATGATGAGAATGACGCAGAACTGTTCAAGCAGATCTTAAAAGCTCAATATGAATTTGACTCCCCTTTCTGGGATGAGATCTCAGAGTCTGGTAAGAGTTATCTCTAGTTTGTTATTACATTTGCTCAAAACAAAGTATTTATTTTTAAATGGAGACTGTTTCATGATTTAAGTAATACAATTACTTTATATTTATGGAATTATATACATAGGCAGAAACAAACATAAATTTATATATTTGTATTAATATATTTGTATTAATATATTTATGGAATTTCAATTAGGGTTTTACTAGAAATGAAAACGGTGTGTTTTATTTATAAATAGCTGAAATCAGAGTTTGCCGAACTAATTCAATGTGTGTAGGAAAAAAGATTGTTAAAGTGAGAATACTTCTTAATTGCAGTTATTTCGTCTAATAATTGCATCATAATAACTACTCTTAAACACTGTAGTACAGCTCTACCTACCTGGTTGTACTTCCTGAAATATTTCTTTTATCTGTGTCAAAAAAAACAAAACTGATAAGTTTTCACTATGGATCTAAAATAAAAATAGATCTGGAAACCCTGGTTTAAATATTTTGTATTTTTAATCGTGGACTTGATTGTTTGACACTTTTATTCTCTAGCTAAGGATTTTATCCGACATTTGATGTGCAAAGATCCAAAGGAAAGATACTCATGTAAACAAGCCATTGGTCACCCCTGGTAATGGCCTAGTGTAAACATTTACTTATAGTACTATTAGTGATTGGCCCAATGAATGGGATCATGATCAGATCTCTGTTTGAACTTTATCACAGCTCATAAAAATATTTTTTTTTTCACCTCCTAACCCTAAGGATTTCTGGCAATGCTGCTCTAAGTAAAGACATTCACGCTTCTGTCAAGGCTCAGATGCTCAAGACATTTGCTAGGACAAAATGGAAGGTAGTTTGAATAGTAAATAGTTGATTTTTTAAAAATATTTTTGTTTGTTTTCTTATCAGTGTTAAAAAATTCATAGGTAGACATATAATTATGTGCCAGTTGTTGAGAACATTTTAATTTTCTCTCTGTATCAGTAGCATTTTTTTTCCTCAACAAACACTGATTGAACATTTTACTTAGGAAAATTTTGCATTAGTGATGGGACTACTCATCAAAATTTGGATTGGAAACATGACAAATTTTCTGGGTGTTAAAGTAAAATGATTAGAATCTGATTATTTTCACCCAATGCTCAATTTTTCAATTTATTCGTTGGAATCTAACTAAACCTTTTATTTCAAAATTACATCAAGTCTGTTACTTCTGTACATTGGAATTTCAGCATTGAATCAAAAGTTTAGAGACACGTTGGTGGAAGTTTTGGTGAAATGAGTTATAAATTAATATTTTTTGTTTAGTTGTAGGCAGATGATTCGATAGAATTGTTCTCACTTCTTGTCTGTATTTCTTGTTTCAGCAAGCCTACAATGCTACAGCTGTTATCCGACAGATGAAAAAGTTAGTGGTCAGCAAGGAGGAGACCACAAGCAACAACAATACCCTGTCCACCAGTAACCATACCACGTCAAACACCGCCACAGCCACTGCCAGCAACCACAGTACACCTGGGACCAGCACGACATCAACAGGTAACTGCAGTACAGCGGCCGCAGCCTCCGCAACCAGCATGGACTGATATTCTGTTGGTCTGATGGGGTAAAAAAAATAGAAACTTCTCATCCACTGCTCACATGGATTATTACATGTGGACGCGATCATTTTTTTTTTGTCTAGTACTTAACAATATGGACATAACTGACTCAGCCGTTGGGAAAACAAATGACTTCAAAATCCAGTATATGGTGTTTACACAACCCATAAACAAAACTCCAATGTTCTCTAAACAAGGCCACAGATTCACTAGGTCTTACTTTTCTATAAAATGAGGCATGTATTTCTCAATTTGTATTATTTTATTCTTGTATTAATGAAACATATCATATCTGCCACAAGATGAATATTGTTCATTTAACTTCAGTATTTTGTTTCATGAACTAGATTCTGTTAATTTTTTTAATATTTTGTTTTTCATTGCATCTGGTAGACTGAATATCCCCCCTCCCCCCGTCATCACACAATTCTATTGAACGTCAACACTAACAAACTATAATTTGTCTTTCTTTTAATGTATCTGCACAATTTTATTTTTTGTACATTTGGGAACTAACAGTTATAGAAACAGAAGACAATAACATGGCAGATTATTTGAATAAAAAAAAATATATACATGTATAATGTAATTGGTTTAGTTGATCAAATACTT
This sequence comes from Bulinus truncatus, assembly GCA_021962125.1. NCBI lineage: Eukaryota > Metazoa > Mollusca > Gastropoda > Planorbidae > Bulinus > Bulinus truncatus. The sequence continues at coordinate 8,674,914 of JAGDYQ010000027.1, read as the reverse complement.
TTTTTAAATATAATGTAATTTGGTCTAGTTCATCAAATTATCTTTAATATAATGTAATTAGGTCTTGTTCATTCAATTTATTTTAAATATATTGTAATTTGGTCTAGTTCATTAAATTTATTTATTTTTTAAATATGTAATTTGGTCTAGTACACCAAATTAATTATTTTTCAAAATATAATTCAGCCTGGTTTGGTTGATCAAATTTATTGTGTACTTGTATTGGTGTCTGGTTGGTGTGAATTTTTTTCCTGAGTAAAATATTACATTTACTTTCTGACTGGTGACTGTAGTTTCTGGAGTTAGTATGTCTGTGATCAGTACTTATTAAGTACCACAGATTCATGTGGACCTTACATGTTAGTGCCATGAACTCAATACAAATCTAGCAACCTGTAATAAATGTTGCCATTTATGAAGACCAACTCAAGCAATAGTTTCACTGTTACTGTTTGTTTGTACTGTTACTTCAGCCATGACTCCCACTGTACCAGAAGCTACATCTAGTGATGACTCTGTACAGATATTTACTTGGTAAATTCTATATCAGAATCTCAGAATAGGTATTAACTGTAATTAACATGAATTTATTTTTTTTTTTAATTTTTTGACTTGGTGATAGAATTTGTTTTATTTTCTTTCTTTGGAGACCATTTCGCATTCTTTTTTTTTTGGCTTCAGACGTGACAATTTAAGACAGTCGCTTGGCTAAGATGGAATTCCATTTTAGGCCTTTTTTTTTCTGAAGTGACAAGTCAACATTACCTTTGTTTAATTTTATATAATCCATCAATTTAAAATGTGTTCATGAAAGATTTCTTTTATTTAATTTTTTTTTTTTTGAATTACATGTCTTATGTAATGCCCCCCATAATATGCTGCATCACTTTCACATTGGCTGCACCTTTCTTCATTGAAGTCACACCCAAGTGGCATAAATACAAGCATATGTTTATATTTATATCAAAGTGGCACTGAAATTGTTGTGACGTACTTTGTTGTTTGATTTCTCTATTCATTCACTGGATTATTTCTTCTCCGCTCACCTGTAATATGTTTCATTAATTACATTCCTGTATCAGATGATGTGGGGGAGGGGGAAGTGTCTATTGTGGGTGGTGTGAATGAGATCATTGTTATATCTAAATGTTGACAATCTTATATACAACACTATTTTACTTCATTGTTTACATTTTACCACAATGTGCAAGTATTTATACATAGATATATTTATTTATGTGAAAAAAAAAGCATTTTTAAGAATAAAATATTATTTTTTAGATTTTTATTTACATTATTTTGTGAACAAAATTTTGTGTAATTTTATTGGTTAATTTTTAGTAGATTGTTTACAAATGTTACCATGACAATGTTTTTTTTTTTTTGAAAATGTTAATGAGCAAAATTTTATCAAGATATAAATATGAAACCATTTGCTCTATAATGCAGTATTTATATTTTGTTTTCTGGTGGCTGCATGCACACGCTTGATTCTAACATCAAAATTAATAGTTTCAGATACAATTATTTTGTTGTTGTCAAACATTCCTTTTGAGCTGATACCAAATAAAGTGGAATGTCTTGAGAGTTCACATTTTTTGGACTTTGCTAAAACTTTTCTTTTGTAATCCTGATACTGTACACTTAAGTGTGACGTACATTTAGAATAAATAACAAACAGATGTTGCACAAGTAAGAAATTATCTTTACAACAACTTGACAGCAAATGATACAACCTACTGTTCATAGTTACGTAATTAAATGTTTATTTTCTAAATCCAATATTGCTACTAGTGCTTCTATTGCGGAACTTGTGTATGAAACTTCCTTTTCTCTACTTCTTCCTTGGATGGTGTTTGTGTGTCAGAATCTACGGAAGCAAGTTATTTCATATTCACTTTACAAGTATTTTTTTCCCCCTTCCTTAATAGTTTGGTGTCTTGAACTTGAAAGACTCATTGTCAATACAGGAGTAGACCATGGAAACATACATTGTCTTCCTGCTGTTTTTTTTTTTTTTTGCAAATATCTGGGGTGGGGTGTAAACTTTAAATTTCATCATTTGTTTAGCAGCTTGATATTTGGATCATAAGTACCAGTAGTTAGTTGTCTGGTCTAGTTTTGAATTGGTCCACATTTAACAGTGTGATGACAGGGAACATTTCTGTCTTATGAAGTACAGTGGTACCTCGAGATAAGAATTTAATTCCTCATACATCAATTTTCTCGTATCTCAAAGCTATTTTCCTAATTAATTGAAATGACATTTTTGTTCCAACCTGCAAATGCCTCCCCAGCTGCTTTTGAATAAGAAAAATGTATTTATAAATAACAAATATTGTATAAAAACATAATAAAAGAGAATGTCAAGAAATAAGCTGGTTTTATTGAGTGTATTTACTTGGAAATAAGCCGACTTAATCTTATGAAAGATGCTGGTGGAGTTGCAGGAGCTTAGAAATTATTGTAACACCCTCCTTAGCTGGTGTTATACCCTTTATCAACTATTTTTAATAAGTATAGAACATTTCATTGAAATAATATGCCTGTACTGCCTCGTCTGGTCAGTCACTCGCACAAAGGGCTCATGTTTTTCTGATATCACACTTCTGAGCACTGAACTTTCTTCATGCGATACGTACAAGGTGCAGTAAACTGTGTCGTCTGCAGCCGATCGACCCTCTTGTATCTCAAATTTCTCGTTTTTCAAAGCAAAACATTGCTTGCTCTGTATCTCGAAAATCTAACAAGTCAGGCCACTCATATGTTGATGTACCACTGAATTCTGCAATGTGAAATCTGTTCAATTTTTATTTTATGCTAAATTGGTTTAAGCTGTGTATTGATGTTTGTTGACAGTTTTTAAAGAATTGTCAGGACCCTTGTCAATTTGGTAGACTAAAAAGAATTGTCCCTGTGAATGGGTCACTAATATAAATTTTTATCAAATGCCACTTTTTTCTTGTGGCTTGATGTTGTTACTGTGGTATATTTTTTTTTATAATGGATACAAATCAGAACCGATTGAAACATTTTTTTTGTCAAATACACTTAAGTGCTGTCATTTTAAGAAGCTTAGGTCGACATTTTATATTTCTGTATAATTTTTTTTAAATTTTACGGCTGTTACAGTGTAATTGACAAGAATGACTGGAAATTTTATTTTCTCCTTTGTCTCAAACTAAATTATTTACAATAAAATATTTCTGAAATTAAGTGCACCCTTTGTGTTATCTGTTTTCATGTACTTATTGGAATAATGAAATATATAAAAATGACAAAACAGTATTATTATAAAGAATTGTATTATTCCAGAAATAAAATAAATACACCACATAAAACAATTGAAGGTAAAAATGATAAAAAAATAAACATAAATAAAAAAAAAGCGCATCTTATACCACCAACACATTTATTGCATAAACTGTTGTTCTTCCATCTAACTAGAAACAATCTCAAACTTCTCTTATCTTTTCAATGTGTTGTAAAACAATTTTATGTTACAGCTGGCAAAATAGAAAACAAATTGATGAGAATATATTTTCTAAGACAGGAATGTTCAATATGAAAAAGAAAATCCACTCCATGATACTTGAATTTATTATGTCTCAGAAATTATGCCAGCAAAAAAATAATTTTATGTCACATTTATTTATGGGCATGAAAATTTTTCACAGCAAGGAATCTCATACTGTATTAATATATCAGAGCTTTAAAAACAGTTATTTTTAATTACTGACATTTACAGATTACTAACAAAGTACAGCTCTAAAGAATCCTGTATTTCATGAAATAAACTAAAATTCAATTACAGTTTTTTTCAAAGAAAAGCAGTTGTATGAAACAGATTCCTGCAGTACTGATATGTGGTCATAATAAATTATCCAGCTCCATACATGTTCAAATGGTAATGTCAATTTTACAAATAAAATATCAAAATCCTTGCTTAGAATTATTGAAAATGAACTTCACAAAGTGAGAATAAACAAAATGACAGCACTATTATATCAGATCTATATCTGGTTGATAATGTTCAACACATACCACCTTAAGAAATATGTTAGGCCGGACATTTCAAGTTAATCATGTTACCAGAGGATGCTGCCTATTGGCCAAAACTTGATGGATTCATATTTTTTTATTAAATGGAAATCAAACAATTTTGCCACTAAATTAAATTACATTTTTAGTAGTTTACTTCTAAAAATTTATTTATGTTTTTTTTAAAAAATGTGAAGTCATAATGCCTCAGAGAGCAATATGAGCTAACAAATTGCAAGTGACAACTTTAATTTATTACGTTGATATTTTAATATTTCTATTTACTATCTGCCAACTTAAGCCAGCTATCTAAAGGTGCAATAGAATGTCATGCTTTGCTATTCACAAATTAAAAATTAACTTAAATTGCAAAGCTAAAATTTAAACAAGTGATTATCTTAAGGTTTAAATTGATGAAAGACTAGGCATGTGAAACATAATTTTTTTATATCAAGTTTTAAAGAAAAAAAAAAAAACAGCACTGTAAGACAAATAGCGAGCTTGTTTACTTTTCACTGCTTTAAGTTTCATGCGAAACAGAGAAATAGATAAAAAAAACAATCTTCATGCCCCCTTAAAAAAAAGTATGAACCTGCTCACAATTATTTTTAAAAAGCACTTTCAAAAAATGGATTTCTATAACTTAATACCAAAAAAAAAAAAAATAAAAACGCTAACTAGTCAATACATTGTAGCAAAAAGAACTGAAATAATGATGCCAAATTTTTGTTGTTCACTTTAAAAAGCTTCAATACACATTATCAATAAAAGTGATTGGTTTATACATATGTTCATTCTATTGAAGATATTCAATATAAAAGAGAAAGCACAATCGAAAAAATTCAAATGAAAAATCAAGTCATTACATAGGTCATATTAACATGAGGAATAAACCCAAGATATTAAAATTAAATTATTAAATCTGCCAATAATTAAAAGTTAAGATTGAGATAGAAAGCATACACCTCATCCTTCAAACAAGTTCATACACTCACATCTATGCTCAGTTAAAACTTTTACTGAACAACAGTTTTCAAAGACTGGGCTCCAAAATAAAATACTGGCTAATGTAAATAATGTGATCCTCAGTTACAATTGGTCACATTATTTACAATGCTAGTATTATTGGAACATACATTTTGCTTTAAAGTATATCTCTCTCAGAGGGGATATAGTGGCTATTATTAATAAGGAATGCAGGAACATTTCTTTCAGTCTGACAACCGTAAAGATTAGTTGGGGAAAGAAAAAAAAAAGGCATCTGAGCATAGTGCTAGCCACATAGTTCCATTATATACAATGGCTAACAGATCAACTCTACTTTATCTAACATCCCTCCAGGCTTTTTAAGGCATACTGACCTTTTTTTTTTTGAAGATGTAAAGCACCTTTGGTTAAAATCAAAGTTACCATTACATCTGGTTTATTGCCAGACAGCACAAGTTGGAAAACGATTTTTATAAACTAATAGTACTTGAGTCATTACATTGATTTATTCTTTTCTAGTCAAATGAATAACTTCTTGTAGTATTCAACATAACATGCAGCACTCCAATCTTTCACTTTCTTAGCTTTCATGAAGAGCAATTTCTTCCAAGCAGCACAAATATAGAACCCGGTAAGGAATTTTAATTTAAAAACACATTTTTCTTATGAATCTTTTCAGTGGTTTGCATAAAAGTAAAATTAAAAAATTCAAGTTTTTAAATATAGAAATTTTTTTTTATAAAATACTTTTTTCATTCGAGCATGTCCTGCAAAAAAATATATAAAAAATTAATTAATTTGAGTTTTTGTTTTCAATTATAGTATGTCATGTGCTAGTTAAGAAAGTTTTTCTTAACAATGAACTCAATTAAAGGTAATATTTCACACTCACATCATCAGAATCATCATGGTACGACCTACTTCCTAGTTTCTGGGTTTCTTTCCCATTACGTTGGGGAGATTTATTTTCCTCTTCCACCTGCAGTGAGAACAAACAAAATTAATAAGACAGTGGAAGACATTTTTATATGACAATCAGTTGGTAAACTCTACTATGCAGAGAATTGATTTAATGTAAAAACTGTCGAAGATTTAAATGGAACCACTAGAAAAAAATAAAATAAAAAAACTACAAGTTGGGAACAAACCGTAGGAAGAACAACACACATGTGTAATTAAATATACAACAGCTTCGTTATCAGATAGACAAACACAATGGAAAGTGCATAAAAACTCCTAACACTACAGTTATAATTTTAAAGAAAAGATTATAGCAACTACATGTGCCCTATCCCTTATAATCACGCACTGTTTGATTATTGTGTTGTTCCCCTTTTTGTATGTTAGGTGCTTGTGACCTGGTTTTAGTAAGGTCAAGCATGTGTCAATACGAGTGATGAAAGTGTCATTCAACTATGGTTCAGGGGGTGGGGAAATCACCCACGCAATAACCTTCATCTTTGGTTTGGGGCGAATCTACCCACATATTAGCACTGACCTATAGTTTTCGTGGGAAAACTGATGCAACCAGCGTGGGTGGACAACCTATTAAAGGAACTTGGCCTCGATATATGAGGAGGAGGAATAAGAGAGAAAGTGAGGAGTAAGGTCAGTAACAGACCGGTAGTGACAAGCGGGGAAAGAGTTCATGTAGTGGATAATGAGTTCATACACAGTAGACACACATGGAGTAATGTATTCATGGATATTATAGAGTTATGACTTGTTATTATATTTGGAACGCAAGTGGGATTCGACAACATGTAAGAGTGATAATGGCTGTTGCCATCTGCACTCTCTCCCTCTCTGAATCTCTCAGTAATAACTGCGGGCTGTGACTGAGTCTCTTAAAGCCAGTGAGATCAAACTCACTGTGTTCCTCAACATCTAGAGACTGCCATAAAGGTCAATGGCAAGCGAGTAAAGTTACCCGACTGGTCCACCATGTGGTCCGCCAGCCCGGGGCACTCAAAAAGCTATCTGCACTAGAATCAAGGTTATTTTTCCATAAAGACTTAAAAAATGATATTGCAGTTAATGTCTATTAAAAAAATATATAATTTGTATAGGTCAGTACTGATGCAGATAGACACTCCAACTAATAAAAGTATCTAATTATCTGAGGAACAAACAAATAAAATTTGTTACCTCATCATCAGACGAGTCCTTGTACAAAGTATCATGGTTAACAAGGGCATTTTCATATTCATTATCCTGCTCATCTGTCTGATTCAACATGGAATAGCGATATACGACTTTGCTGTAGACAGATAACAGAAATACATTATAAATTAATACAATTTCCACTAAACATTTTTCTAAAAAAATTTTCTTTTATTGCAGTTTAATAAATATCTATTGATAAATGTAACAAAAATCAATTATAAATACATGTAGTGGAATATGCTGTACAATGATATCTTAAAAATCTTTCCAACAGACAAAAAATATATGAAACAATTTTTATCCTCAATCCCAATTCAAACTTATTACTTCTGTGTTGTTTTTTTAAAAGTATTTTTCCTCAATGTTACCAGTAGATTTCTCCTAATAGTGAAAGCATCATTGTGTGATTCACAGTTTTTGTCACTAATTTGAATATTTTACTTGCCAATCTATTATTCAACATTAGCCTTAAAATCATTTAATTAAAAAATAATTAGGCTTGTGGGGATGCATGAATAAATCCATTTTGTATGATTTCCGGGCCATGATGGGGGATAAAGAGCATGCTTGCCTCAACATAAAAAAAAGGGACCATAACAATGCACAATTTCACTGTGAATTCATTTATTATAGTTTTTAAAAAAGATTTTGAAAATAACTGATAGTTTCACAAAGTTTTATTTTGGATGACAGCTTTTGCTATAAATCTTTAATATTTGTAATATAAATAATTGCAGTGAACTCAAATTTATAGTTTATTGTCTCATTTTTTTCTTTCTTCAAGCTGACAATTGCTGATTTCTTTGAATAACATATCAAAACTTATAGGCAATCCATTGTGAGATAAAAGAATGGTTATTGTTATTTAAAATCTGGTCATTTGTAAGACAAAAGGTAAACAAATAGTGAACCTCACATATTAAAAATAGAGAACAAAATCTTCGGGAAAATAAAAAAAAAAAGATTCAGTCTATCAATAAAACTGGGAAATGAATCACTTTCTCTGATCTTCATCATCAGTAAACTACTTTAATGTCTTTAGCTGTAGTGAAAGGCTATAATATGTGTATTTACAGGATTCTTTGTCTCCAACATTAAACCTTGCCCTCTCTCTCACCTTTGTCCTTAACCCTTGGCAATGCTTGATACCCAAACAATTTTTTGTGGAAGTAGTTGTTAGTAACCTGAATTGTTCCCTTGGGCATTTAGAACCAGAGGTTCCACTGTAAAGTTTGTTTCATTCTAATATTTTCTTAGGTGTTTAATTTAAATTTGAAAAGTTTTTTTTTTAAAAACATCATTTTCTAAAAGTGCATGTGCTAAGCATGTGTTAAATGTATCGTTGGGGGATATAAAAAAAATGACATGGAATATGAAGGATTTAGTTTGTATTCTGCGGTATCACAGTATAGTTTAATATATGCATGCATAAGAATGTTGGTGTGGCTGTTATTATTAATTTTATAAATAATTAAAAAAGATAATCACATAGAGCTAATATGTAACATAAAAAACAAACAACATATAACTGCAGAGGTAATTACTGTCTTTTAAGTAGAATCATTTTGTATGTAAACACAGCTCCAACTACAGCTACCAGAACCAAGATAGCCAAGATGATGGCAATGATGACTAGCTTCATTGAATCCGTGCTCTGAAATTGAAACACAAGAACCAATTCATTTTATGCAAGTTTCTATGTGAAACCGAAAATTCTCGGTACTATCCATTAAGTAAATGTACTGTTAATTTATGAAGGATGAACATCAAACCAACTAAAATGTAAAGTTTTTTTCAAGCTTTCAATGCATTT